>JAOVYX010022219.1:0-14869 GCA_035668315.1 Drosera spatulata | reverse complement strand
TACAGGGATGAGTAGTTGCGACTAATCATCTTATATGCGTAGATAACCCTGTGAGGTTGTCAGGTTGTGGGGTATCTCGCTGCAGGAGACCCTTAGACGTCGTTACAGGTTGATCCCCTATTTCGAGTGACCCCGGAATTTAAGCTTCTAGAAAAAGCTATGGATTTACATGTTTGGCCAAGGTCACAGTGTTAACAAGAGAGTATTTGTGGTTTGTCATGAATGTTAATTGCAAGACTGATTTTGTTGAGGTTTCAGGACAAATTGCTTTCTCTTCTTTTCTTTTCGTGCTTCCCCTGAAATGGGGGCCGGCACGTTACTGAGCTCGTATAGCTCACGGCGTTACGTTTCTTTTGTTTCTCTATTTTTTTCTTTTTCTTTTCAGGTGCAAGAAATGAAGATGGATATTGATTAAGTTATGATCATGTTTGTAATAAATATATTTGAGACAGTATTTTAAGATTTCGCCGTGTATCTGTATAATATTTAAGTGAACTTGTGGACTTAGTATGATGCTGTTTTAAGTATAATTTTATTTAGTACTTATTCTAAACTCGGTTAAGTTGAATTGCCTGGTTAGAATTTGTAGGACCCTAGCGAAAGTAATGTTACGTGGGTTTTCTAGAAAAAGATCGGAAAACTCGGGACGTTACAAAAACAAACACATGATAAAGAATAATCAAATAATCCTACGATAAATAATCTTTGGATTAATAGTCTCGGGACTAATAATCCAGTGTAATCATATAATGAAAACAACACACCCAAGAGGGAATATACAGACAGCAAATGAGTCGAACGGAACCGAGCCAGACGTGATTTGAGATCGGTTCGTTAAGAAAAATTATTTTCTCCTTCTCAAAAAAAGAGAAATACTTAGTTTAATTTAGATGTCCCATAAAAATTATAACATTTTCATATTTGAATTTTGTTTAAACTATCAAAACATCAATATCTTTTATTTTATATTACATCAACTCATCCCATTATTTTTTGTGTAAATTACTTGAAAGTTGCTTTTTTTTTTCTTTTATAATTTCCAACAAGTTGTACTCCTTTTATTTATTTTTTCTTTTATTTATTTCCAACAAGAATATTCCTCAAAATAATTTCCTGCTATTATATTTTTCCCTAGCCTTTCATTTTCATGCTTCACTTTCCTCAACCATGACCCATCTGCTAATCTCCTTCGTTTCTTCCATTATCGATGGCTTTCACCGCAAATCTCAATTCCTGTTGCGGCCTTGTTCTCGCGGTCAACGTGTGAGAGTTCACGGATTAAGTCCCACCGTGATAAGGATCATAAGCTCAAGACATTCTTCTCCAGCAAAAGCCATCCCATCATGATCGTCGTCATCGAAAGAAGTTTCGTTACAATCACGGTTCAATCACAATCTGAGTATGGAGATTGGATTGGCAATGGTTGTAGAGGAATAGCGGAGGAGAGGAGGCGTGATGTGAGGTTGATGATTAATATGGCAGCTCAACGATAATGGCGTGAGTTTTTGAAAGAGGAGATTCGGTGATGGTGGGGTTAGATTGCAGAGCTCGCGGCCAACGTTTGCGAAATCATATTAGAAGTAGTCTTGCAGAATCGAAGTCCAAATTGATGAATCGTTGTCTTCGTCGTCAGTGTTTGGGGCACTGAATTTGGAGAAAAAGATTATCGTTGTTTGAGGCACTATTTGGGGAAGAAGATTAATTGATGAATCGTCTTCGTTGGCATTTGGGGCACTGTTTGGAGGAGAAGATTTGTGCATCATCTCTGTCGATGTTTAGGGCACTATTTGACGATGAAGCTAAGTGAATCGTCGCCAACAATATTTGGCCCGGGCATTGTTTGGGGTACGTTTCAACAAATATTTTGACATGGGCATTGTGTGTTATGTGCACTGTTTAGGGATACTATTTGGGTATTGTTTCAACAAGAAGATGGGAGGAGACGATTTTTCTGTTTGGGGTACTGTTTCAATAATTTTTCGTTTGAACATTGTTTGTTATGAGCAATGTTTGTTATGGGGACGACCGACAGGCATCGGTGACGAAAGTGACGACAACGACAAACGGTGATGGTTATTGATGACGACGGTTAGATTTAGAATTTTAGAAAGATTATTGTAATAATCAATTGTAATAAAATATTTTCTTAGTTTGATTGGTGACAAATAAGATCATAATTTGATTTTATAAACCAATTGTTAAAAATTTTGCAATAATTACAACTAGTTGATAATTCTCTCATATTTTTTCTCTCTTTTTTCCCCCTCATTTCTCTCTCTCACAAAACTAAAAGGATATAAATGTCCTTTTCAAAACAAAGAAAAAAAAGGATATAAATGTCATTACTCATAAAATTCAGTACGCACAAAAATTATCGTGTCGATTAATCCGTTGTATTTATTATGGGATGGAAGCAGTATAAGGTTTGTGTTTGGATTTAAATTTGATTCGATTCTAATCACGTCAAGTGTATCATATTTGTTTCATAAATAATAGATTTAAGCTCGGCTCAGTTTGAATTGACTCGGCTCATATATTCACTCAAATCGAGTCGAGCCCAAACCTTATGAAAACAAATAATAGTATCTTCAAAACTTGAGAAAAAAAATACTATCACAATCAGTACCTAAAAATTAAAATGAATGAAACTAATGTTGAAAATAAAAAAACAATAATGATAATTTAAGTTATATATTTCAGCCTTCGACCAATGACACAATTCTCTTATGTCAATAAGATGAATAACGAAGCAATTAAAAATATGTATTGAATTGTAAAATGATTATGCAACATTGCAATTTTTTCTGGATGAAGGGAGTAATATGTTTGACTAAGTTTTTATCATGAACGAATGTAAATAAAATGACTGATCAAACTAAAAAAACCCAAAGTAGTATAAATAACATAATCAACATAATTAGTCTATTGATGCGCACAAAATCACCTGATAATGATTCTATATGTATATTATAGTTTTGAGACAAAAAATAAAGAGTGTTTTACATGTCCTATGAAAAAAATATTCATTTACATGTCCTATGAAAAAAAATAAGCCTATAATCAAGTTGACTCATCAACTTGTAAATGACGCGATTCGTGAGCCTATCAGACTAGATGGTTTATACTTGATTGTTTAAATCCACGAGTCTAAAAATAAGGTAAAACTTGACTCATGAGCTTAATAAACAATACTCGAGTCAAACTTTATTCGAACCGATCCAAACAAATTCGCAAATCGGTTCATCTCACTTACAGTCCTAAATATACTCATAATTTTTACACGTTTTTGTTAAATCGGTTGTGTCATATGTTTGCAACATTTTATCATTTGGAAGAATTTAATCACGAAAAATATAAACTTACCTCTATCTTTTTTTTGGAAAAATATCTGAAAAGTATCACTTGGGAGATTTTATTTTAAGAAGATACCACTAACTTTTATTAATTCTCACAAGATACCACCCCAAACCCCTCCCCCCTCCCACCTAAAGTAGTAAGTCTATACGTCTCTAAAAAAGGTAGTACGTCCGTCGGAACCTGACTGAAGCAATTATTACGTCCGTCGGATCCAATCGGAGCAAGTAGTACGTCTGTAGGAATCCAGTCGAAACAAATAATACGTCCGTCGAAAACTGATCGAAACTAGTAGGGCCTGTCAGAGCAAGTTGTATGTCTATGAGAATCCGGTCAGAACTAGTACGTTCGGCCGGAATCCGACTGTAACAGGTAGTACGTCCACCGGAATCGATCCGAACGAAACAACTAATGCGTCCGGTCGGAACTAACACGACGGTCGAAATCTGACCAGAGCAATTAATACATGTCGAAATGTGCACAACCAACCCAATCTACCACCACCCCTTTCCCTCCACCTCCCAACCACCACCACCACCCATTGCTTGAATCCACCACCACACAACACTGCATCGTTGTTGTCGTGTCTTTCTCTCTTCTCTGATAAGTGTAGCAACAACAATAACCGAATAGGGGCTTTGTCCCCATAATAACCTTAATACAGCCTCAACACATTCATGAAGAGATCGAGGAACAGGAGCAAGACGAGAGAGGTCAGCACGATGAGGTTGGTGGCGGAATCCATCGTCGTTCCTTCACAATCAGAATTCAATGTTGTGGATCTGACTCGAGAATAAAGGTGATGGTGGATCGACGATGACGGAGAGGCGACGACGACTGTGGGGCGGAGGTGGTGGGCGACGGAGATAGGACGCGGAGGTAGGGAGATGGGGCTGCGCAACTCGTGGATAGGAGGAGAACAGATGGGGAGATATCTTGTGGGAATTAAATTTAATTGATGGTATTTTATTGAAAATCAAAAGGATATCTTTTGAAAATTGTTACTTTTTGTTTTTGAAAAAATTTTACCTATGCTTTATTACAAAATATATCTCATTATCATTTTTTTCCTTTATTTTTTATTTTTACTCTCATAATGAAATTCAACACATTAAATCAATACTCTCATATAATGTCGGTTTCTGATCTCATGATTTGAAAAATAACAATTTTTCATTAAACCAGTTCTATCGAATTAGAGTGGTCACGAAAGGGGAATGAGGAGATGGCGGTTTTTTTGTCTATAAGGTATGAGTTTGTGGATCGAAGAATGTGCGTTCTCAAATGCTCATTATGGGATAGTTTCATAGTATTAAAATTTTCATTCTTGGTGTCTTTGTTTTGTTTGGGTGTATTATTGGATTTGGAGTTAAATAATTAAGATTAAAAAATATATTTTTACATTTATATTAATTAAACAAAAAAAACTTAATCTCAATCATTTTTTTCGACTAAAAATAAAAAAAAGTACATAATATCCGTTCTTGGTTGTCATCATTTAATCTCAACCATTTAATCTCCATATGTAAATACGATGTGTGGTTTTAGAAACAATGGGAAAGTGAGTCGAGTCACCTTCTCGGCTTGTAACAATGGGAAAGAGAGTCGAGTCACTTGATACAAGTTCAATCTGATTATGCTCAACTGCTTGAGTGCTTGAGTGCTCGAGTTTGACTTCTTGGTTCTTCAACTTGAATAATTCGTGAGTATCTCCAACTCAGAGTTCGACGCCGGGTACTGATTTCGACCCACCTTATCCTCTATACTGACGAGGGAAAATTCACAAATGGATTTGCTTCGATGTGTACGAAGAGAAGTTACAGCAACTTTGAGTTACCATCCTCTACACTGATAAAACAAAATCCACACGAAAAACTCAACACATCGTTAGACTAGTGAATTCTAAACAATGACAACATGGGCGAGAAATGTTGCCACAAGGGTACGCATCTTAAAACGGAAAAACTAAAATACATCCTCATGCTCACGAAAGTACTTCCATCGCCCTTCGAACTAATAATGAAGATTATAAAGGCGGGAAGAATTGGTTCAGCTTGCAAGGCAGTGAGTAGAATTCAGCATTCCTTATGTCTTTGGTGAACAATATGAATCTCTCCCACCAATGAGCACCATTGTTCTTTTTCGTCGTCTCTATACCACGCTTGACAGTGTTATCCAAGAGCAGTCCGACCATAGTGGGCACCAGGGTCGAAGACAGAAAATGGTCGCCACCATGTCATTGAACTGCAAATTTTTTAACACGGTTACATATCGTTTTGTGGGAATATCAAGTCAGAATGTTTAGAGAAAATATTCCGTAAAAAGGCTTTTTGTTACGTACCCATCTGTGATCTGTATGGAGAGGACTTGAATCGGATTTGATTTGGTAAATTAGGAAGTATTGCGGCACTGATATCGCCATGAAGAAGGTGAATCCGAGGATAAAGATGGTCCTGAAGGAGTTTATGTTGCAGAACTGGAGGAAACTGAGACCTGCAGAAGCTGCAAGACGTGCTCATAAACAGACGTTAGTAGACACGAGTTGAATGATTGTAGACTTCTAGTTGTGTATGACGGCCTCATGAAAATGATGTGATACTTACAAACGTATCCGAAGAAGATGCAATAGGAAGCTGCAATGACCGGTAATGGCACTGAAGCGAAAATTGCTCCGACCTTTGCTGCATGAGTTCCATGAAAGATGCAGAGGAAATCAGGCCGTGCCACACTATAAGCTAGATACTAAGACATGGGAAACTGTTTTAAGCTGCAAGGAAAAGCAATTTGTTTACCGAAAATTGAGAAAAAGATCATGAACGCGGCTGATATCTGAATCACTCTTCTACTTCCGACTTTCGTCAAGCCTAATAATCCAGCATTTTCACTGCACATGAAGAGGATTAGATTATCCCGGTCGTTACTCATAGGATAAAAGATAAATATCTTAATTCTAACGTTCTAGTAATGGAAGTTCCTTACACTGAGGCAGCTGCTCCTGATACAGAACCAAGCATCCCATTCAACAATGTGCCGAATCCCTACATCATCATGATGATGGCAATGAAAGAAAGAAACTCGAACACAATTAGCGAAATTTAAGCTTATATAGAATCATTATGCTCATACCAGCCAAGCAGCACTGCGACCTAGCACAGATGGAGGCACTGGCGTAGCACTCCCATAACGTGCTACTGCAAGAAAAGTTCCTGTGCTCTACAAATTTATAATAGCAAGAACAAACCCTTAATGTAACAAGAATGATAAATGATGAAGAAACAAGGCAGATGTCGGTCTTCGTCAATCTCTTTTTCCCCCTAAAAATCATTATCTTATTCGTGTATTTTTTTTAGTGCAATCGGTATATAATCAACGAAGGTTGTGAGTATAACTGACCTCAGTAAGTGCAACCAGAGCAGCAGCCATCATTGTGAAAGCTTCTCCAACATTGAACGCCGGTCGTCCCCATTGAAACGGACGAGGTAAATATAACCTACATCACAAACCCAATCATATCCTTTAGCCCCTATGAGTTGTGAAGAAATGAAGATAGAACGTAAAACAATCAAAGATTGATTTGTGTATCGAACCAAGGGGCTGCACTGATAAGCGATGCAGGTTCCGAGCAGCAGCTCAACCGAGTTTGAGGAGGCTTGTGACTGTAAACACCCGATGATGCAAGGATTTGCGCATATATCCCACCTATGGCCGTAGCGAAGATCAAAGCAAATCGATCGAAGATTGGTCTTGTTGGTTTCATGAAATGAGGAATGTACTGCAAAAGGAACAGGAACAATACCATTGACATCAACTGAAAATTAAGTTCAAATGGATGGTTAACGTAAAGCTAGTACTCACATGAGAAAAGATTAGCATCATAATCAGCTGCGGGAGCCCGACTTCAACACATTCAGCAAGCTAAGAGAAGCAACAGAAGATTTCATCAAAACACCAATCTCAAGATCAGATCATGTAGGGCGAAGAGCTTACATTGGGGAATCCTAGATGAAAGAGTCCAAGTCCGGTGAACGTCACGAAAGGAACCATTGAAAGCGGGCTCAGGAACCTTTCAAAAGCAAAACAAACAAATTATCGGCCTCTAAAACAAAGTAACCTGAATCAACAAAGAAATATATTTCTCAAAGTGAACAACAATATGTTTTAAAACCTGACGATGTTTCTCCAAAACCCGAAGCAGCCAAGTGCCAGCTGAAAAACGGAGGATATCATCAAAGCACCCTGTATGCCCTGCATTGTTTTCTTGAATCTCTACAAACGCGATAACACGAGAATATCATATCAAAGTTAGTTTGGTTCATAAACGCAAATAATAGAAACTCGAGATCCAAGTTCATCTTTACCTCGTGCGGCAGCATCAAATAGTCAGTGTAGTACCTACTTGCGAGCACAATGGTAGTACAAGGGACGACAAACGAGTAAGATGCCCCGATCACTGTAGGCAGTCTTGTCCCGAACCAAGATTGAACAAGAGTGTTCATGCCGGCAGCAAACAGCATGTTCTGTATCAACATCGCCTTCTCTAGCTATTTGTACATGTAAACAATTGACACGATGCAGTGAGATACAATTTATAGTTGTTAGTACAAAACGAAACTAATTATTCGATTACGAAAATGCTTATGAAAACTTACATGGCTACCGCCCATTTGAGGCACGAGGATGCCACAAACGAGAACGATGATCCCTAGAGTAAGAAGATAGTGTTGAAATCCTAACACAAAGGCTTCCACTGCATCGCGACGAGAAAACAAAACAAGCCATATCAATAAGCACATAATCTCCATATGTACATACTAAGGTGAAAATAATCAAATAAGGATTAGAAACCATGTAAGCTCGTGAGTAAAACTTACACCATGGCGGAGGACTATTCACGCAATATTGGATCCCGTTAAGCGTCTCCATGACAGGATGTGGATTGACGGCTTCGATCCTCAATGCATCCAGATTCCGGCAACAGTTACCGCCACAACAATTGTTGCCTCCTCCAGTCATGTTTCGCTCGTAGAAGAATGTGATACTATGTACGTGCTATGCAAAGAGAAGAATAATGAACCTATGCGATGCAAAAATGGTTGATTGGTTGGTAATTAGACGTTGATTAGTGAGCATTTTGGTATTTCAAAATTGATTTGCTAATTAAATGTGGCATTATATGTCATAAATGGTGTGGGAATTTTTTATGTAATTGTTGAATGTTTGGTTGAGTTGTCTTGTAACGGACATGATTTTAACATAGAAACATGCCTGATGCGTTAAGTTTATGATCAGATGCACTTTTTTTCCATTTTAATTAATTGGAAAAGAAATGCTTTTTTTCTGCTCTTTGGACTAAATGTTTTGATGTTTTGATGAATTCAACTTTTAATTCTAAATCTTGTTGGTTGCCGTTATTATCCTAAATTTCAAATGACTAGTATGATTGTTAATAGTAATGAAGGTTTTACAATCATGAATGACTCAATATCCTTATCGTAACGGTCAAACGAACAGCACCATATATGGTAAGCTTCAACAATGTATATTCATCGTCAAGATATTTCTCCTGGTTTCAACGATCCCTTAACTAGTTAGAGTTAAACAATGTTTGTCCCTACCTAAGCCCTCATAGTACAACATCGACGTAATGGGATTATTCAACATTTTTTTTTTTTTTTGTAACGAAGGTGTTCGGGACAGCTCGCGCGCATTTCGACTTCGACTAATTTCCCCAGACACTGACAAGGCGTCCCCCCACTAGCACACTGACAAGGCGTCCCCCCACCAGTATCGGGTAAAGCTTTGACCGAAATCAACGGGCGTGGCCAACATGGATTTTGAGGCTAGTGGAATTCGAACCCAAGACCTTCAAGAAGAAGGTTGAGTCGAACACAACTAGATCAATCCAGGTTGGTTATTATTCAACATATTTTTGGTCCCCGATACGCCACAAAAGGAATTTCTTTTAGACACTACTTACGATCACTTGTATTTTTTTTATCTCATAAAAATTATAATAATTTTTTATTTTGTTATTATATAACACCTATTATAAGGAACAATGATCTATCACTGAATGATAAAAAAAATATCCCATAAAAATCACAGATTAAACTACATAATATAAACTAAAATTAGAATCACACAAAAATTTTAAAAAAAATATATATAAAAAAATCAAATTTTATCTTGACAAATATGCTTGATCACACTATTGATAGTATTTATATGGAGGAGGGAGTACAAGACTAAGGCATTATACCTTAGAATGAGTACTCGATAACATGAAGATCGCAGTTTGAGGCATCGTCAAAACAGAACGGAACCTTGACATTCGACAGCGGACCGAAAATCTCGATGCCGAAACCCTAATTTTGCTTCGAAACTATGATTCGCATGAACAGAACGATGAAGAATCGAGGATTTCACTGAAATGATTGCGAAACGGGGAAGATACATCATTATTATTGTTGTGGAGATTGTGTTAAATTGTTCCAAGTTTAATGGATATGAAAATCACCTCATAAAAGCAACTCCATTCCTAATATATTTGACTTGTCATTTTTATATTTGATAATTCAACTGACAAAATACATCTCCATCTATTATCATTTGAGTTGTTAAAAAAATGATAATATCATTTTGTTGATCAAATTTGATAATCAAAATGACATTATCATATATCTATATCAAATCCAAATATATTTATATGATTTGTAATTTGGTTGATGAAGAAAAATTGAGTTGTTAAAATACTAGTCTTACATCGATGATAACCTTTACATTTCGAATGGTATAAGTGCGTTTTGAGTTCATTTGTTCATAGACTTTCATCTTATTCTCATCTTTGTTTTGATTTTATTCATTTAACATGTAGATTTGACACAAGATGATTGTCTTTTACGATAAAACAAATTGATGATATTTGTTAATGATTTAGCTCAAACCGTTCGTATAATAATAATGATTCTTTTAACAATTATGTATAAACCAATAAAGATTTGATATGTTTAAACCAATAGGATGTTGACATGTGCAGTGCTATTAACCAATAAAAAAGTGGCATTGGAAAACTAACAAAAAAAAAATCCTTTCATTTGTATTGTATATTTATAAGAAAAAATTACCTAGAAGTACCACCTAACCAAATTAATTACCATGAAATATCACCCCTTTTTTTTCTCTAAAGTATCCTTTATTATTTTTTTCAAATTTAAAAAAAAAACGTATCATTTTTGTGTGATTTGTGAAGATTTTATTTTATTTCTTTCCTCTTTGTTTTGTAAGGACGTGAAAAATTCCGTAAAATTTAATTTCACGATAATTAACGTAAATAGTAAATTATCGTATGTTATAATTTATTTTGTAAAATTATAAGGCTTGTTTGACGATATAATAGTGAAAGAATACAAAATATGGACAAAATATAATCCTAATACGCAAATATGAAAAAATACAATCTTAATATGAAAATATCGTATTTATATGAAAATGACCTAAGCCTAATTTTGTCACTTATTTTTCTTTATGTCAATTTCTACTCCACCTAAATTAGATTATTATCCACTAAATATCCACCAATTATCCACTTATTTTTCACTTATTTTTCACAGTCCCGAAAATATTCGAAATTTAAAACGAAACAAATGTCACTAAGTTAGAAATAATTTTGCCTATTTACAGGCATATTTTTCGATAAAATAATAAAACGAAATATGAATAAAAATAAACTGACAACAAACAAACGAGGGAGAAAATTTGAAATATTCAAACTCCTTCCCACCAATTCTCCTTCCCCTGTTCACCATTCACGCCCTGTTGAAAATCTCCGCGCACGTCTCGCCCGCGAATCCCGCACACGCCTCTCCATCACCTCAGTCTCTCCATCACCAGATCACTCAGCCTTTTTCCCTTTCCTTTCGCCTTCATCCTCTGGAAACCAAACACACATCCTCGCCAGCAACCTCAGCTCATAGCCGCGCCAAACACCGTCGCAGCCACTGATCATCAACAAACCAAAAACCTCACAACCACCGGCTCACTATCAATCATCATCAACACCTGTTTTCGACAGCAGCAGCAGAGGCGACAAGGCCACGAAGTAAGGGGAGTTTGCCACATTGGAGGACGGAGGACAGCAGCAAACGAGACGAGGAAAAAATCGAACATTTGAGGTAACCGAACCCGACATCATGTCTTATCTTCATTCCTGAATCTGACGTTGTTTGTGCACCTCTGGAATCTTGTGTGTGCTGAAATGGAATCAAATATAGCGTGTTATATAAAACACAACGAGTGTTGCGTCCGTCATATGTGTTATATAGTGACTTGGTGGTGACATTCTTTCATCGACATTTTGATATGAGGATATCTCATTGCAGGAGACCCTAGGTTCCGGTTTGGCAAATCCTCTTTCGCGGATGTCCCTTTTGTTAAAGCTGAATAAAGCTTACTTATGAAATTGAATATGTCTCGTTAAGGGCACAATTATAACATTGAGGGTATCTATTGTCTGTCGTCTCTGCGTGATTGATATGATGATAAGTTTAACACAGTCTTAAGTGAACTGTTGAGTACAACGGTGCGTGAGATTTGGACGGGGGAGCTATCGTGTCATAATATCATTGTCTCAGTTTGTTTGATGTGGAGGTCTTAACTGTCATTACCATAAAGGATATGATGGTAGTAAATGACGTTCAGGCGTGATGTAAACTCTGATTTTAGAAAGAGATATAAATTCCGCTGAAAAGGTGATATTCTGAGATATGATTGAGTGCATCAAAAGTTTCTAAAGTAAAGATGTATAAATGAACTTAGTTTAATTCTTATGACTAAGTCAGAAAGTACAGTTTTTGTCTAGTTGAAGTGTTTGGCCCAGCGACAGTGATGTTATATGTATCATTAATAAATAATGGAAAGTCGGGACGTTATAATTTTGAAAATTAATCTCGCGCTTTAGGAAGTTTATTAGCATAATATATTCAAAATAACATTCAACCATTTTCATTTCTTCTTCTAGCATTCTCTTCTTCCTAAAATTATTATTCATCATTTTCGATCAAAAGAACCTTTTATCATTCTAACTCTTTTTGATCAAACCACAAATGTGTTAGTTGTTGTCGTCTTTGTCCTCATCTTCAGTTCGTCCTCGTCATCTTCTTTAGTTCGTTGTCGGCGACGGCAGCGGTTCGTCGTCCGGTCGTTTTTGTTGTCAATTTGTCCTCGTCTTTAATTTATCGTCGTCGTCGGTTCATCGTCCGGTCGTCGTCGTTGACAATTCGTTCTTGTTGTTAGTTCGTCCTTGTCGTTGATAGTTCGTCCTCATCGTCGTTAGTTCGTTGTCGTCATCAGTTCGTCGTTGTCGTTGTTAGTTTGTCGTCGTCGGTTCGTCGACGTCATCGTCAAATTTAGAAATAATTGATTATAGGAAATTAAATTTTGGATTGAATATTTATATTTGGATAAAAGATTTTCTAATTGATTGCGACATACCTAATCAGAATAAGATAATAATACGATACTTCTATGTCAATAAAATTACACAAGGATAATTTTTCCTATTTATAATGATTACATTAAAATATATGACAATTCAAGGATGTAAAAGGTTATATCTTTTTCATTTAAAGGTATCATTTTGGGGATTTTTTTAATTATGTCTTTTTGTAAATAAAATTTTCAAAATAGGATCACAGATAAATTAATTTTTGAATTAGATTTTTTTTCAAATTCTAATGAAAAAAGACGCCTTCCGTGATTCCGATAAAAAGACGGAAGGTGTTTTTATTATACCTAGCCTCAATATGATTTCATCCCCAACTTCATCTTCTTCCTCCCTCCCTCCATAGTTCCAAAATTGAAAATCAATTTTCAAGGGAACCCGTAAATACATCTAGTTCCAAAGAAGATTAAATATCCAGTGGGCAAAATCCAATGGTGGAAACATATTGTCTCTTCTTCCCATTATTCAATGGACAATAGGCTTTGTCTCTGACAAAAGAGGTAAACATGGAACAAAAGATTGCATTGCAGGTGATTGTGAGTCCGAAGAAGAAAATGCGATTATGATGAGGCATTTTGATAAAGCAGTTGTATTGCTCACTCAAATCTGCACCCTCAAACCTCACAATGGCAAAACACAAATGAAGGAGGGAGGGAGGAAGAAGATGAGGTTGGGGATTTGAGGCAAAGGCCTCATGTGTCTTTTGACACAATAAAGATGTTTTGTGTTTTTTAATCGAAAACGTTTTTTTATATTAAAATTTAAAAAAATAATAATAATTTAGGAATTAATTTGTTTATGATTTTATTTTGAAAATTTTATTTATAAAAAAGTTATCATTTGAATTGTTAATAAATAAAAATGATAATCCAAAGGACACTAATTGGGTTTATCATTTTTTCTTTTTTCTTTTTAAAACTGTCCAAGAACACAAAGGCATAGGCATAGTGGATGTCTTTGAGGACCACCGATGAAATGAAACCCAAACATCTATGCGACCACTCTCGTCCCTGCACGCTCCTCATCCCATCCATGTGCTTGCGTGTTTCCTGGGAGCTCCTTTTCCTTTCCTTTCCTTTTTTTTTTTTCCTTCAAATTTTCTTTAAATTTCCTAGTCATCTATCAAGTGTTCTTATGCATAATATTCTCTCTTTACGGATCATGTACACATTGACGCGATGACGTTCATATATGATCATAAGACAGTCGAGTGTTCTTGATAACTATGATTCTACAGTTTGTAGCATCGATCTATCAAGCAAGGTGAGACTATGTCGGTGAATTTTGACAATGTGGATGAAACCTGTCCACACCATCCTCATTGGTCTACCCCTTTTAAGATCGGGGCAAAAGGACTTGTCCAGTGTTCACCCTGCACAACGAGAACATGCAAGGTCTGAAGAACAAGGGCCAACCTGCATTAATAGAATTAGAAAACGGGCCAAGCGGCATATGTATAACGAAGATTAACGAACGAAGATTAACGAACGAAGATTACAACTTCTCGTCAAATCTGCATATAAGCAATTAACTTATCGTAATTATGTGTAACCATGTATAGAAGTGTTCTTAAGTCATCTTTGCTCGACTTCAAACCCAATCAAACAGACTTTTATTTTCTTCAAATGACCATATTATTGCCATTTTCACTTAATCAATCTAATTCAAAAAAACAAAAAGAAGAACACACATGTGCATGGAGGCCTACGCTTCACATCATTTTCCCCTCGATTCATGCAATACAAACGAAAAGTACCTTCACTAATTGGGGTCGGTCTTATCCAATATTATAATCTACTAGTACAACATTATCCACTAAAGTTCTCGATTAATTATATCCGGGGGTTTATAGATACCTTTGTTAATCTCACTCTATCGGAGCCACTAATTATCAAAGCAAATAGAAAACAACCACTATCTTAACTTCTTCATTCTCCTCGAACAAGCCATCTTTGAAGCCCGCCTTGATAACCTTTCTTCTTCGGTAGTGACCGTCTTCCCGTCGCGGGGGGGGGG
>JAOVYX010022218.1:0-14869 GCA_035668315.1 Drosera spatulata | reverse complement strand
TCAGGTGCTGTTGGGGGCATACCTGCAATTGAAAAACATAACCATGAGCTAATGAAACTCAGCAACCTCAGGTGTATGAATCCCAATTACAAGGAACTTCCGCTAACGGCTATGACAACCGTCGAAAGTTCCTAAAACATTTTTATATATATAGAAAAATATGAGCGCCATATCAACTAGCATCATTTTACATTGCTTTATATGGCTTCGTATTTGCTTTTAAGAGTCATTCCTTTCTTTTGTATTTAATTAGGGTTCATGACTCGACTTAAAAATAGCGACTCCAAGGATAATCACCGACTCGAAGTATAGAGATAAGATGTCAATCGTCAATCGTCATTCGGGCTACCCAATAGATTCTGTTTTCGCACCTGTCTACTATGTGCGTCATCTTGCACCTCTTGTGCGCATTCAATGAGATATCGTTTGTCTGCATTGAGATAATTTGGGGCTTCCTGCAGAGAGAAACTCATGGCCCCGTCACAACTACGCATTTACATTTAAGGTTCGATGCACGAAATTGTCGTTTTCTTGGCCAGCAGGCCATTGCGGCCATGACTGGCGCTATCACGGCCATGACTGGCGCAATCGCGGGCGCGACGCCCTGTGCAGCTAAAATTCCAGATTTTTCCTTCCTCGAGGGCACGACCCAGGATGTCGCGGCCGCGTCTGTTCTGCAGCCAGAACGTCAAGAAAACCTTCGTCCAATGCCACAGATCCCTCTATTCACACCATAACGCATCCAAATCGTTGCATACATATCAAACACAGCGTAAAACACATCCCACACATACACGGACGTGCTTAAATTGTGTGAACGAATAAAAGAGGAGTCTCGGACGAGTGAGGTTACCCCGAACACGCTCGATTTCCTTAAGCACACGATCACACGGATGAATCCGTTGACGTCCCCTGGCCGAGCTGCTGGTGCTGACTCTCCCTCCGGCTGACGTTGTCCTTGTTCTTACGGCGTCGTGGTGATGGTGCGATGATGACGGAGATGGATTGATGATGAGACGATGAAGATGATGATAATTGATGCATGATCGTGATGATGAGGTGATGGCGGCGTTGGCGGCCAAAGATGGTGCGGCAGGTGATGGCTGTTGCGGCCAAAGATGGTGCGGCAGGTGATGGCTGCTGCGGCCAGAGATGATGGAGAAGAAGTGGAAATGAGTGAAGGGAGTGGTGGTGGTTGTGGGTGCGGGGGAAAGGGGGAAAGGGGGCAAAGAGGAGGTTGGCGGGAGAGAGTAGTTAATTAGGTGGGTACGGGAATTATCCCACGTTTCGTCCCAAGATCCGTCTCGTTCAGTCCATTATTCACCTAAATTTTATAATATTTATTCATCGATAATTTGTTTGCATCGATAGATTTATCCCACATACGAAAATATGACCTCCCGAGTCATAATCCATTATTTATGGAATCAAATCGATAGTCCTATTGTGCAACGTTTATAACGTTATATCGTTATAACATTATTCGTATGTAATATTTATCATCGCAACGATCATTTAATTACTCCAAATATTCCATCGTCATATTTGATTTAATAATCAAATATTTTCTTGGATTTTTAAATTTATAATCCTTTAAGCGTAATTTATTTAAAAAATCGTAACGTTATATATTCGTTTCTAAATTTTCAAAATTCTCTTTGCGACCGAGCTGTAACCGCATGGTCTCTTTGAGGATGCGCTCGAGTTGGTTTTGCTTCCAAGTCTCCAGGTAACTTTGTCAAGATTCCTTTTGGTCTCCCCTGACCTCCCCCTCCCCAAAAGGGTTGAGAATTTGATCATCATATATCCCGAAGCAACCACCATCTTCAAATCAATAATGGAAGGTCGGCCCAAGATTCCGTTGTATGCTGATGGAAGGTCTACCACAGTGAAGTCAGCCATCCTGGTTCTGTTCTTCCTTGTATTCTTATTGCTCTACTGTTAAAGGAAGATGATATGCCCTTTAGGAAGTATGGAGCTCCTCGTGAAGCCGACCAAAGATGCTTTGCATGGTTGTAAGTCCTTCTTGGTCAGACCCATTCCTTTGGTTGTATTGAAGTAAATGATATCGATCGATGATCTTGTGTCAACCTATATCTTTTCTAAATCAAAGTCTCCAATGTGAAGAGTTACATTCAGTGGGTCTACATAAGGAAAGATAATCCCTTCGTCTCGAGGCCCAAAGCGCACCTTAGTCTCATACCGAGCTCTCTTGGGCTCAGGAACAACAGGTCTTATGCGTTTTGCATTGGCTTCGGAGAATGAAAGGTTTTCCATCGGCAGAAATCCCCCGAGGATGATATTGATTCTCGGTCTCTGAGTTGGTCTTTGTTCGTCCTCCTCCTTTCGGGGTGATCGAATTTGCTCCCTGATCGATGACCAACCTTATTCTTTACCTTGCTAACCTTGATTATTTATGAGTTTCTTCAGATAGCCTTTCCTAATCAAATCTTCAATGGCATCTTTTAGGTGTCGGTGTTCCTCCTTGTCATGGCCATGATCGCGATGATATATGCAATATCGAGTCATGTCCTTTTTTTCAGTAACGAACTTCTGTGTCTCGGGCGGTTTGACTAGGAATTTTCTTTGTATGCCGCTTGTAACACCTCGCTCTTCGGAGAATTGAGGGGGTATAAGCTGTAAACACTTAACTCGGCTTCCTTCCTTCTTTACCCATGTTCCTGCTGTCTTTGTCCTCATGCCTTCGGAGTTGCCTTGGCTTGTTCTAATCGTCGGGTTCGACTCGGGGTCCAAGTCGAATCTTCACTCCTTTAGTTTGTTCTCTAGCAGATAAGGCTGTTTCGGCTCCTTCGTGTTTATTCAACTCCTCCATTAAGTCGTTGTAGCCCCAAGAGGACCTCAAATTCAACTAATAAAACAAGTCATAACTCTTCAAACCATTGATGATCGCTTCGACTTTCTGTTCTTCACTCACTTTCTTGACCTTTACCATAGCAAGATTGAACATTTTAACATAGTAGGTGAGTTTCTCACTTGGTCTTTGGAAGAGTTGCCGTAGGTGATTAAGGGTAACCTTCATGCCTAGGCTGTTGATGAAGTGCTTAGTGAATAATTCGAAAAATTCCGAGAACAAGTCTATACAGGCCGATAGAAGAGAGCTAAACCAAGCTCAGGCAACATCTTTGAAAGTTGTCTAAAAAGCCTTGCACAAGATAGTTTCATTAGCCCCGTAGATGTCCATGATGGACTCATAGTTTTGAACGTAGGAGTTCGGATGGGTGGTTTCATCATAGTTTTCAGTTGAGGCATCTTGAACCGATCTGGGGGTATTCCCAGGACTATTCTCTGATAAAAAGGATAGATTTTTCTCACTTTAATCTTTTCTTTATGCGAGTTGTCCATCTTCTTTTCTATCAACGGTTCGATCATCTTGATGACATCTTGGTTCGTCCCTAAAACTGATCCTTGGTTTGCCGAGTAGGCCTCATCTTCTCTATTGAGTGCTATCCGACTTATCGATCATGTTGTGCGTGTCTTCAAACTCTTTCTGAGGTCGGATTTTGGACCTCGATGGAGTTTGTATCGCAAGTCTTCTGGGTTGTCCTTAGGAAGCTACCCCGAACAAACCCGTTCCTTTTTGTTAGCCCATCCTTGGGATGTTCTTCTTTCTCGAGCCCGAGTTGTGAGTCGAAAGAAGATGAGTTGGTGATTATTACTTTCTTGATTGTCTCTTTCCATCGACTTCTACATCTCCTTCTTGAAGTTTTCAAACAAGAACATGATCCCAGTGGAAATTTATTCCTGTTCGACGTTTCCAATTCGATTTTGGATTTGACTATTGCTTTGAGTCGATTACGACTTCCCGACATGGTTGGTCCGTTGTGTTCTGAGGTGCCTTCGAGCTTTCATGCCGTTGAATCAAAAGGGTCCATGCCTGACATGTCAAAGTATTTATGCAAAAAACAGCTACAAGATCGTGCGGTTGTGGACCGTCGATTCAGATGATGATAAATATGACGAGATCCTACAATAATAATGTATTGTGTGTGGGATATGTGATTTGTAGGGGGAGGGGGGATCTATGTCTTGGACCCCCCTATATTTATAGATTTTACAATGTAGAAGATGACTACGTCTTCAAGGAATTTAGTTAGGAAGATAAATAGGGGAACATCTTACTATCTTATATGACAGATTTCTATCTTCATGGTTATTCCCTAAATTTTCTTACTAACTTATATTGTACAGTATAATTGGTCATCACAATCATTATCTTCACCGGAATCCGATAGGTCATCAAAATCATCATCAGAATTTTCACCGGAATCCGACAGGCCGTCGAAATCCTAAATTTCTGAAACAGGACCCCTGAAGGAAAAAATAACTGGACGACTGAACAAAAAACAAAACAGTACATTTGAACAAAATAAAACAGTGCGTTTGAGCAAAACAAAACAGGGGGTTAGAAGGAAAAGAAGAGCCTTTGAACAAAAAAAAAAAAAAAAGAACGTCTGAATAAAAAAACATAACAGAACTTCTGAATAAAACAAAACAAAGTGCCTGTAAAAAAAACTATAGAGGTACTTTTAGGTACGAATTAGATTGACAGGATAACAAATAGATATGTACAAAGTACTCCACACATAGTATTTAGGAATTGAGCATTCATTACCTACAAATCGAACACACAAAAGGAATGCAATGGTGTACGTTACCCAAGTGAGCAACATACGTAATGCAATGGATACAAGAAATCACTAATGTAACGTTTGGATTGGTGGAATGAGAGAAGCAATGAAATAGGGTATTCCGACGGAATGAGAAAAATTGTGTTTGATTTGCAAATGGAATCGGAATGGAGTATTTTGTACGTAATCACATTCCTTCTCCAACCCCCCTTTTCATTCCTTAGTTGTCTTTTCAAAGTGATTGATGTCACTTCACTCATCCTCAAGGGCGGATTTGCATTCGGGGCTTTGGGGGCTATAGCTCCCATTGTCATTTTGTCTAGTGTATATATAAAGGTATGGAAATTGGATAGCTTTGGTCCATTTCCTTTGTATTTCTTCTCATACCAATCATTTGGGCCTAGTCTCTTATCCTCTCCGGCCCAACATAAAAAAATGGCAGCCCAAATCAACCTCCTCTTTTCCCTTGCACGAATTCATCTCCCAAGGGCGGATTTGCAGAAAATCCTCTTTCCCTCTTTTCCTCATCAACTATCGGAAAACACCAGGGGAGAAACACTACGCTGCCTGGAGAGCAAATCAAGGCAAGAAAACCCAGCATCAGTTCCCTTTTCTTCTTGTGTGAAAACCTGAGGTGAGATTGGTTTTCTGCAGTGTTTATTTTTGGATCTATTTTGTGTTTGAGTGCAAATCAACGTCGGAAACCCAGCATATGTTTTGTGATATTGGTTCGATTAAGGTCATGTTTGATTGTGTGAGTTCCTTGCGTTTTGATTGTTTCATGTTTTCTGCCTTTCTAGTGTTGATTTGAGGAGTTAAGTTTTATTTATTGATCCAAGAGATTCTTTCCCTGCTTTTGATAAGAGTAAGTTGATGAAGTTGTGTGCATTCCACCATACTGATTAGATAGAGACATTTGGGTTCTTGACAATCAGCTTGATAATTTTATTTTGGATATGAGATTCAATCATGATTTTGCCGATTTGAAAAGTATTGGGGAGCTTACTCAGCAGATGGTCAAGAAAGAGAAAGTTTTAAGTTACCCTTTAGTTTATATATTGGTAAAATTAGTATTGATTTTGTTTGTTGTTACTGCTACAGTTGAAAGAACATTTTCTGCCATGAAAATTGTGAAAACTACCTTACGTAATAGAATGGGAGATGATTTCTTGAATGTTTGTATGATGACTTATATTGAGAGGGAGATATTCAATATTATTGAAGATGACGCAATCATCAAACACTATCAAAATATAAAATCACGTCAAATAAATTTACGTTTATAATTTACTTTATTTTTTAAATAACAAATTATTATTATTTATGAACGATATTGCTTTTTTTATTTATATTTATATATCGTGAGATTACATGTTCATCAAACATTTCTTGTTATTTACTCGATTAGTCCTCACAAATGAGAATTTCTTCGTCTTCCACTGCTCATCCTCTCCCTCTACTCCACCACCACCACCACCTCCACCTCCACCTCGCGTCTTCACCCCACCATGACCACCACCACTCCGCTCACCACCAAACTTCACTCCAATCCTATCCCCGAATCAGGAAACCCTTATCCCGAAAACTACACCTATTCCCCTCTCAAACCCCAAACGGCTCGATTTCTCTCCAATTCCGCCATCGCACGATTTGAGCATCCACTGCCAATGACGACAAGGCTGCTTTGGAGTCGAAGAAGATGAGGGGAGGGTTGAGAGGTGGTGTGTTGTGGAGTTTGTGAAGACAAGACTTGACACATCATGTTGTTGTCACCACGGCATTGAAAGGTGCTGATAGAATATGAGCAAGGCGGCACGGCGGTGAAGACGAGAATTGAGGTCGTTGGATATAAGGTGACGTGGATTAAGACGCCGACGAAGGAAGGTCGACGATGGGGATTTGCCAGTGACGGAGATTAGAGGAGAGGAGAGTCCGTTAGGGAGTGTGAGGAGGAGGAGTGGCGACGGAGGAGGGAGATGGAGGCGAAAAGTGGAGGAGTAGTTAGAATGATATGTTTTTATAATATTTATTGGAAAATGGTAATTTTTGACAATTTATTGTAAAAGATAAACATGAACATTATGTTTGTGATTATTCATTATTTTTTTTTTTGTTTCGAATTAATCAAAACATTTTGATTCGACACGGGAATTTATACGAGTGTTGAATTTGTGTGGATTTTTGTGAAAAATGAATATTTTTTTTGATGATAGTGGGGTTTACTATACCAATTATAAAAGAAATTAATGGATATATTATAACAGATGGGATTAATTTGATATTTTTTTATATTTAAAGATTATCAAAAATTTATTTATTTTAAAACTGATAAAAAAATATTTTAATTCATTTGGGACGGAGAGAATATTATCGAAGCAATTTTTTTGATGATGAGGAAAGAGAACTATCTCTCAATAAGACACATATTGGTTCATCCCGTAATTTTTTATACTTCTGTGTATTTTCATTATTAAATACAAAGATTTCAATATATTCATAATTTTTTATATGTCTGCATATTTTCATTATTAAATACATAGATTCAATATATATGAATATGAAATCTTGTTGTCATAGTAAATTAACGTTTTATTGTCTTGTGATGTACAGTAGTTCAAGTTTTAACTTTTCTAACAAAAAGTTGCATAACTTAAATTAATATTGACATTTTACGATAAATTTATGAAATTACGTTTGATCGTTCCATAACGCATATCAGAATTTATCTTAATAAATATAAAAATCATAACTATAATATTAATATTTTTTTCGTTCCATAAAAAAATATATATGAATATGAAATCTTGTTGTCATAGTAAATTAACGTTTTATTGTCTTGTGATGTACAGTAGTTCAAGTTTTAACTTTTCTAACAAAAAGTTGCATAACTTAAATTAATATTGACATTTTACGATAAATTTATGAAATTACGTTTGATCGTTCCATAACGCATATCAGAATTTATCTTAATAAATATAAAAATCATAACTATAATCTTAATATTTTTTTCGTTCCATTAAAAAAACACTTAAAAAGAAATGACGCTATCCAACGCATATTTTGATGAGTTTTGTTCTACTCCCTCCTCTATATTTCTTACAACACATACGTATTTTATACTATTATATACGCATGAATATAAGTCTCGTTATCATATCAAATCACGTAAGTATTAGATTGAAGTACGTAATTTGCACAGTTATTGATATTTCACAATAAATTTATAAATACGTTTGATTGTCGTTGTATTTATGTCAAATTTTATATCGACATACGTGCATAATCAAACTAATTTCGAGACAGAGATAGTGATACCAAATAATGTCCGATCGTTGTACAAAATATAACATAAAAAACATAATTTTTATTATAAATTTTATTTTATCATAAATTTATATAAAATAATATTTAATTATTTTATCGTAACCAATAAAGTTTATCTAGATAAACTTTTGCTGGTCGAGCACAACGTGCTGTAAAGGCCGGGGTCGTAGGACAGAAGAAATAAAATTTGATGGGATAAAGTCGGTCTCCATGAAAACATTGTACCGAGGATAGCCGCAAACAACACACAAAAAATGAACAGCCCCCAAAACTTGGTGATCGTCTGCTTTCTTTCCTGATCCCCAAAACTTGTCCTCACTTTGTCTCCTCATCTCTCTCTTCTCACATCACAGATCAACCCGACCTCTTCGTTTCTTCTTCCCACAAATCAAATCAAATCCCAAATTTCCCAAACCCCCAAATGATACCCCAATTCACGCCAATTCTCAATCCACTCGCAGCTCGATCGTGTCCAACCCATTTGGGTCTCAATAATCTGAGATCATAACGCAATTGGGTGTTGAAAGGTGGAGTGGGAGGAGGAGGAGAGGGGAGGGGAAATGGCGGCCGCGGGGGCATCGCCGGCGAAGTTCTTGTTCCGGTTTTTGTTCTTCTCGATCGTTGTGTGGATCGTGTTTATGTAAGTATTGGTTTTTTGGAGACCATTTTGGGAGGTCTGTGGTGGGTCGAGGCTGGAATTTGGGGAATTGGGGTGGTGTGTGATTGGTAGTTGGTTCATTTTTTTTTTGTGCAATGTGAATGTAAGTGTGGATCGTTTTGATGTCTGTGCGTGTGTTGGTTTTCGGGTTCCCTTTTGGGAGTTCTGTGGTGGGTCAAGGTTGGAATGTGGGATTCGGGGTGGTGTGTGAGCAATCATTGATTCATTTCTGTGAATTGTTGTATGTGTTAGTAGCTGGAATTGAGGACATATATATTGATGAGATGTTGGATGGCAATGATCTGAGCTTTGGTAATCGGGAATTGAGGATTTGGATGCGATGGCGAATTTGAGTTAGGAATAGACATTGTCCTGTTAGGATGATCTTTCATGTAATTCTTTACGTGATCGTAGGCATAATTATCTTCTCAGAAGCTAGCTTATAATTCAGTGGAGAAGAACAAGAACTGAATAATGTGTACAAGTTGAAGACGTTTTGATGTTTAACTAGTTGAACCTTGTGTGCTGTAGAATACTTTGTATTTTATGTTAGTCTTGCTACCCGGGTTCCTCAATAGATCCTTAAATCAGTATGCATCTTGTTGTTGGTCGACAGTGCAGCTTGTTTTAATGTTTGGCTGTTGGGATTCATATTTTCCAGCTGCAATTTTTTGGGGGACCAATAGGTTTTGGGAATAGTTTTCTTCATTGCAGCTGAGAGAGTTGTCCACGGGAAAAAAATCTAGCTGTTTATTCATAATTATAACGGTACAACTTCTCAATTGTAATGATTAATGAAACCTTAAAGTTAAACAGTTCCTAGAATTGTTTTTATTATGTAACAAGAAGAATAGGTCTAATAATGGGATGGTTAGATTACTAAGCTTAACCTCCTTACCTTTCCCAGGTCAAACAGCATTGCCGGTCAATCCACTGGGTCTACTCTGTAAAGTTTCGTACTTGCACTATATTTGTATATATCATATTGATTCATGCTCCCTAAGATGTCAGACTTTTGAGGGAAGAACCGGCCTTTAAAGATACTTGAATGCTGTTATCCTTTGCTGTCACAGACTTGTATGCTGGTTTAGCCATTAAACAGAGATGCAGATGTGATGTCTTTTGGGTGCATTCAAGCATAAGAACCCCCTTCCGCTATCAATCATCATTTATTATGTTGAAGTATATTTATGCCTTTGGTCACTGAAATCTTAGAAAGGAAGAGACTATATAATGTACATGACACCCTCCTCCATGGTGACACAAATGTTTCCCAATTGCTAGATATTTTCCTTTTAGTCCGTGATTCCATGGCTTGATTCAACATCTTTCATGGTTAACATTATGCTATATTGCTATTGTTGTGTCGTTAACAAGGATCAATGTTATCTTGCACTTACTTTCGTGTTCTTCTGGTACAATATTTTGTTTTTTAAATCTTATAATTTTCTCAAGAGATATTCTATGCAATCGATTCATTGATTCTCATGATAACCTTCACAGATTTATCGCAAAGATGATCGCTCTATTTTTGAGTCGTGTTATAGGGGCATCTGTTCGATTTCGGGTTGGTGGTTGGAAATGTTTAAGGGATGTTGTTGTGAAGTTCAGAAAGGTTAGTTGTACTGTTCTCTAGCTGACTTCTTTCTCGTAAATTATCGTCTGGTTATGATTTTTTGGTGACAAATATAAGATTGGAGATATTCAATGCTTTGGCTATTTTTAAGATAATAATCAGTTTTTTTCTTTAAGATACAAATATTATCATGGACCATCTTCTATCAACTTGATTGTCTTGATAGAGTTGGTTCCTCAACATGGAATAAGAGCAAGTATGATCGCATGTTCGAATTCTACAACCCCTGTTTGATATATGCGGACACTTTGTATGTAGCGGACCAATGTATTCCCCACACTTTCAGGTACATTAAGGGCATTTCTTTGAGAGGGAAGGTTAAGATGTTAATAATTTGTGGCCTTTTAGCATAAGCTTGATGTTTGGATAGAGTTGATTCCTCAGCATTTTCTTGGTGGAAAGAACTTATTTGCTGTCAACATGGAATTATATTTGCTTGTGTAGAATTTTATGGATGAAATTCAGAGTGTCTTGCGTAGAATTTCGGTGCCGTCTTTTGCTGATTGCTGGTGAATTTTTATATTTGTAGGGTGCTATAGAATCAATATCTGTTGGTGAAGTCAGAGTCAGCATTCGACAGTCCTTGGTCAGACTCGGGGTTGGTTTTCTTTCAAGGGATCCAAAATTGCAGATGCTAATTTGTGACCTTGAAATTGTAATGAGACCTTTGACTAAAGGAACTAAGAAGACAAGTTCTCGTAAACCTCGAAGTTCAGGCAAGGGAATTTGGGTGGTTATTGCGAATGTCGCCACATTTTTGTCAGTATCCGTGACAGATCTGGTATTCAAGGTACTCAACATCAAATGCGTAACTTCTATCAAACTGATATTCAAGAATTTTTTATTTATATATTCTGCAATCGTGATGCCGCATTCCCATTTCTTAGGAGATAAACATGTGCCTCTCAAGTCCAAGATCCTTTTAATTGTATGGTTAGATTATCTTGGTTGCCCTGACATCTTTTTTTCAAAACTTTCTGATGGAGCTACTGATTCTTAGTCTCTAAGCTGGAATAATTTTTTATCAAATAATGTGCACTCGATTAAATGTTGTTGTTGTTGAAGGTTTGGAAAATGGGAACAGGGATTAAAGAATAAAGATGATGCTAAAACGCATTGCAACTACAGACTAATGGGCTGGATACTTTTTACTATTTGATGCATCAATCTAAAAGAATTTCCAAGTGAGAATATTCGAGGTCATATGAATGCCAGCTTTTTTGCACTTGTGCATGCAACTAAAGTAGTAGTGGGTCAAATAACTTATACTCATTATATCTTACAATTGGGTGTTCCTTTTGTTAATTTCTGTATCGTGTTCAGTTATTTTAGAACAATGAAAGGGATCTCATTCATTTGCATTTTTTATGCTTTTGAAGATTATGTCGTGAACTGCTGAAGTGACAGTGGTTTTATTATGCAGCAAGTAAATGGGCAATCGTAGGCTCTTTAAGAAAACTTTAGTCTTCTCATAGTCTGCTTGTCTATATTGTGTCCGTTAGACACACATAAAAAGATGGAATGCATACCTATTTCTAAAGTAATCCATGTTAGACAGCCTTTGCAGTACTGTGCTGATAAATAAAAGGACCATGGAAATGATGGTTCTGGTCAAGGGTACTTGGTGATGTTGACATGGTTCATAAAAAGATTACGCCTCATTTTCTTTACCTTTACTGCTGTATGTTTTATCTAGCTAGGTTAGTGCTGCTAATTCTGAATTAACCATCGCAGACTCGCAAAGCTACTTTGGAAGTTAAACAACTGACGGTCGATCTATCAAAAGATGGCTCAACCAATCTCTTGGTTAAGCTGCTCTTCTCACCTATTGGTGCTCACATGGATCCTCCCCCTTGTAATGATGAGCCGTCTTTGATGAGCAGTGAAGGGTGCGATCTTCCTTGCCAATCATCAGCTGCTCAAGTGGAGAAGGCCCCTGCGTCTCTTACATGTGAGGAACTTTCAGTTTCTTGCAAGTTTGGCCATGTTAGGTAGGTCTTTATACTTTTCCGAACTATCATTTGAACAAGAGGTATCACAGTTGCTATTTCTCTTTGATATTCAATCAACGGTTTCATCATTCTGGACAGGGAGGCTGGGGTAGTTGTCAAGGATGTGGACCTTGCCTGTGGGAATGTCACCGTAACTCTGAATGAGGAGTTCCAGAAAAGCAAAAAGTCGAGTACAGTTTCAGATGCATTGAAGGATTCAAGTAATGGTCATGGGACTGAAAAAGTTCCATCCAAGAAGCAAGGGATGTCATCAGTTACAAAAGTTTCTACTGTGTTCCCTGAAATGGTTAGGAAGCAGCTTAACATGTTCTGCTGAATATCCTGAAAAGTGAATATCTTTGTGATCAATTCTGAATTAAGTGCTGGAAGATAAGTAGGCTGACGATTTTGATTCAAATCGAGTCAAGCTGCCAGTTTAGAAATTAGAATGTTAGGTAGTTTTGATGCTACCTTTTATAGTTTTATGTCTTTCAGCTGTCTCAGATTATAATAGATGGTTTACATAACGACTGAGCTATTCGGAGGTGCTTCATAGATTGTTCTATTTAAAAACTTTTAACATTGCTTATAGTTCATTAGTGATAAACACATTGAAAATTCTTCTTATGGATCTGGTTGTCTGCCCACTTATTGTTCTTAGATACGGTTGCTTTTGCTTTTGTTGTATTATGGTGTGTGAATGCTCCATTGTGGTGTCATCTCCGTCATCTATGAATTTTTATTGTGGTGTTATGTTTTCATCTGTTGTCTGTTGGCAGGTCATATTTTTTTGGAATCTTTTCTAAAATGTTAGTCATGATTTGTGTTGAGTACCATTTTTTTTCCCGGGATTATATTGCAATCATGTTCTGTCATATCAATATACCTCATAGCATATTGGGATGGATCGTTACTCCATTAACGATTGTCCTTCGCAGGTTTCATTTAATCTGCCTAATCTGGATGTGAAGTATGTGCATCAAGGGCACAATCTTGTGGTGGAGAATCACATCAAGGGTATTCAGTTAAGAAGTACTAAATCGAGATTTGTTGAAGATGTAGGGGAGAGTACTCGCCTTGATCTTCAATTAGATCTGAGTGAGATTCATGTACGTATTTAACTAAAATATCAAGGTTGTCCTTAGATATAATAGTGAACTCATTTGAACTTGAGGCTTTTTCTTTCTATTCTAATTTTATTTGTACCTTGTTTTCAGCTCTTAAGAGACGCTGGAAGTTCTATTCTGGAAATATTGAAGGTCAATGTTATCTCAACGGTGTATGTCCCACTACAGGTTAGCTCGATGGGCTTGTCTTACCTCTAATTTTGTGGCAGCCGTGGATTTTCTAGTAAACTAATTTGTGTTCCTTATTATCTTATGTACAATATCGACCTTTTAAAGTTCATTTTAACTTTGTTTGATTGATGCCTTGTAATTTGCAAAGGAAAGTTATTAGATTAATTTATAATCTTGTTATTATCATCTCCTTTGCTGTAGTACTCCCCTGAGCCAAGAATTCGGTTTTTTTGTGCAAGTTCTAATGCAAAAATCTAACTAGGTTGGGGACCGTATCCCTTTACTGGCCAAGGATAATCTGTTGTTTTTCTCCCTAGATATTTTTGTATTCCCTGATGGACTTGAAGATATGGAGACCATTGCGATTCTGAAATATAAAGAGGAATGGACCACATTAGCTAATGTCTTGGATTGGCTTGTCTCACCTTTGGTTCATTTCTCCAAGATAAATCTTGCAAGATTTCTGTATTTCGGAGTTTAGATCACAGGAACTTTCTCCCTTTTGAGATTGACATGTGCTGGGAAATAAAATTAACTCCTGATAGCTCTTGCTTCCTCTTTGTCTCATTGACATATGCTTGAGTTGTAATGACTTTAAACAGAGGTGAAATGATGGAGGAGTTAAGTATTTGTTTAGCTAGCTATGTGTTCCATGATTGATGATCAGGATTCTGATCAATGCAAATCACTACTTTTTTCTTTTATTTATTCTCTCTTTTTCTTGAAAAATTTGCATCAATATCCATGATATGTATGCGTTATGTCACCTTTTGTTCCATGCACTACTTTTCAGCCTAGCAAGGCAATTCGAGCTGAGATTGATGTGAAGTTGGGAGGCACACAGTGCCATGTAATGGTGAGTAGGCTGGTGCCATGGATGCGTCTTCACTTCTCCAAAGAGAAAAAGATGGTGTTGAAGGAGGAAGCACCTGGCAGTGAAAAGCCAAAGTCAACTGGTTCCAAGGCTATCATGTGGACATGTACAGTTTCAGCTCCTGAGATGACAGTTATGCTGTATAGTATTACTGGAAGTCCTCTGTTTCAGGTATCGCCGTATCAGTTCATATTCTTATCGTAGTTATTTCAGTTCTGAGTTTGGAGAGGTAGAGAAAAGTGAAAACTGTTCTGCTTCTACGTATGTTGCATTAGATTGTTGCCTCTGCCATCATTTGACCGCTCTACAAGGTCCTTTGTTGGTCTGTTGAGTCTTATATGCTCGCTGTTTCAGAGTGTGTGGAAATGTAAAACTCATATGAGTAATGAAATCTTTATGGGCCTGGCTATCTTCTGGTCTGTTTCTTGCATCCAAGTCC
>JAOVYX010022217.1:0-14871 GCA_035668315.1 Drosera spatulata | reverse complement strand
ATCACACTTAAGACTTATATATATCAGTGATTGATCTAAGTAATTCTAAATGAATCAACCATAATCCCTACATTTCTTCCTATCTAAGCAACCTATCCTGCTATCTATCTAGTTTAGTTTTCACATTTTTGAATCATTAGTTTAGGTATTGAACCTTTTAAACACCCCCCAACTCCTAGAATAGTAAAAGCCTCAAGTTAGTTCAGTTGATCAGTTTCAACTTTCTCTGTGGGATCGACCCCTACTTCCACTACTACATTTAATTCTATATTTATAGAGCGAAGTGGATGCTCTTAAATATTAATTTGACGTGTAAACGACAGCACGCATCATTTATCATACACATTTTTTCTCAATATGCATGACATCAAGGTAATGATGGCATGGGTTGTGTTCCCAATATGACAATCTAAAAAAAATTGACCTCTTCTTCCATGGTATATCACTATTAGCTTTCCTCTTAATTTTTTTCCCCAAAAACCAGGTCAAAATTTATCAACTCTAGAACCTCTTGTCCTGACAGAGGAACAGGGGCAAGCCCATGCTCCACTTTACCGTTGGAAATTTTTTTATTTGATCTCCAAGGATGGTTTTGTTCTAAGAACATGCGAGATGCTAGATAACACTACTTCCTACTATGTTTCTGGTAAAGAAATGATGTCTCATAATTGTAAGAAGAGCAAGCAAATTTTCCTTTTGTGCTCCATCCAAACAACATAGCATACGCTGAAACGGAGATTCTGGTCTCATTTTCAGCGTATGTTTCAAAGTGTCGTATGTTTCAAACCTGTTCTCCCATAACTTCTTCAACTCTTCAATTAATGGATATAAATACACATCTATATCATTCCCAGGAGATTCTGGTCCAGAAATCAAAAGAGATAAGATAAGATATTCAGGCTTTATACTGGACCATGGAGGCAGGTTGTAGTTGATCAATACCACAGGTCATGTGCTATGAGCGACACTTAATGTTCGGAATGGATTAAACCCATCACTAGATAGGCCTAACCGCACATTACGAGGGTCGACAAAAGAATCCAAAGCCTTCCAAAAACATGACAAGATATAGCATCATTATGCTCCTTTCAATACAACATACAGTTATTTGGACAAGCACGAATCTTATTGTAATCAAGACCTAAATCCTTCACCACCTTTTTGGCTTCATTGAAGGAATTAGGAAATTTTGCATGAGGAAAAGCCTCTTTGAGAAGTTTTACCAGCTCATCAAATGTCTCATTGCTACTTCCATGAACACACTTATGATTGTGCAAACGAATTGTGAAAGAAAGCTTTGAAAACTTTTCACAACCCGGATATAACTCCTCTTGACCTTCTTCCACTAACTTAAAAAAGGTTTTAGCCTCTACACTCGACCTTTCCCTGTTTTCATAAAAGACCAGCCATGTCATCTTCAACACCTCTATACACACCTTGCAACAAACCATCCATATCATCTTGCATCAACACACGATCAGCTTGATTTTGAGTTCCAAAATCATTTTTCTCCCCATGAAAGATCCATTTGTCATAACCATCGGCAAAGCCATCTGCAATCAAGTGATCTTTCACTACACTCTTAGTATAATGATGAAGCAAAACACATTTTCCACATGGACAACATATTTGTTCGCCTTGATTCTGATTGCAAAATGCTCATTCAATGAAATTGTTAACTCCTTTAACATATTCATGGTGCCACCTAGGGAGGTTCATCCACATCCTATCTCTATCCGTTTGAGCAATGTGTACTGGAGTAAGAAAGTACAAAAAATAACATAAATAAAAATAATAATAACTGAGATCCATTTTCTATAAATCCAAATTCATGACCATATTAAAGCTGTTAATACAGGTTATACTTTTTCAATAGAATTCGTTGGAATAATCCTCACAATAGTTCTTTTAGGTTTGCGGTGTACTACTAATATTACTAATAAATCAAAAAAATACATATTAAGATGCTAGCAAATTGAATAGTTAGCTATCAAAAATAAACTGATTCAAAGAAAAATATACAAAGTCGATTATACAATTGAAATAATAATATGTTGTACATACCAACAATAATCATAATGATGAATTAACTACTGTATGTGAATCTTATATGGAACAAAGAAAGTTGTAAGTGCGGTGCCGGAAGGAAAAAAACAATATATAGTATGATGAGAATTATTAACCTATAACTTTGTATTTAGTGACAAACTGATGTTCCTACAACTTCTCAGGCACTAACCCAAAGATATCAATTCGATTTGGATTTACTCTAGTCACAACATGCATTATCTAAATTTGAACATATAAGAAAATAATTGAAAATAAAAGGGAGAATCCATACTATCTCTGAATTTGAACTTGAAGTCTTAGGGTTCGAATTGTACAGCAAAAGTAAATTAAAGTATGCAAATGAATTTGTAACAACTCTGAATTGAATTAGATGAACCCACTAAACTTCAAAAAAGAGGAATTAACTCATAGAATTGGTTCAAAAATTAAATTAAACTAGAAAAAAAATTGAATGAATATCCATGAGGAACAAAATCAGATCCATTAAATTCAATTGCAAAGATGTACCTCGTGCAATGACGTAAATCACAGACCTGACTTTCGTGCGCTCCTTGTGCGATGGCGACTTGAAATAAATCACAGCAGTGAGGTGAGAATCGATGAGTCAAGACCTGACCTTCGTGAGGCGAGACTCGATGAGGCAAGACCTGAACTAAATCACAATGACTACCTTTGTGGCTCCTTGCGGGATTCAAGACTCGATGAGGCCTGAGAAAGGAAGGGTAGGATTTGGGGCCTGAGAAGAAGTGAAAAGAGATGGTATGAGAAGGGATAACATGCAGATGGCCAGGCGATGCAAACAAGGCAGTTTTGCCTTTTTAGGTTTTAGAAACTAAGTGTAAGAATATTGTTTTATCAAGACAAAAAGAAAAAATGGGAATTTGAAGATGTATGTGGAAAATGGGACCGCATGAAGTTTTGCTTTGGTCGGAATATTGTTTAACACATAGGGAAGCGGTTCAAAAATGCTACAAATAAAGCGCTGCTATATATGTTATTTTTAGCGATTTACTTATTCACAACATTTACAGAATCGTCGCTTTATGTGTTTTTAAGAAAACTTGGAGGAAACCTACAAGGGCGGTTTGGATTGTACGGTATAATAACTATTTATGGCAGCCCTTTTATAAACGGTGCAATGTAAACGCTATCTTATACACAACATGTTCTAGTGGTAGTAATCACATTACCCTATAGAATTGGCCAATGTAATCACCGCCGTCAACTTTCCACTATATACTCTTCCAATCTTTATCTCATTTCAATTTCAATGAAGAAAAAAGTGAGATGGAAAGTGATAGACCATAAAGAAAAAGGTTGTAATTATCTTTTAGTTATTATTATAAAGATATAAGTTTTTAAGCAAATAAGAAGATTTAGAAAAATAATCATGAAAATAATGATATTTACATAAAATAACTTTATTTTCTAATATGTAAGATATTTCTCCGTCAAATTGAGAGAAAATCCCCAAATCAAGTTTTACTTATGTTTTGTTCCCAATGGTGCAAGTTGTAGTATACGGATAACAAATTACAGTATATATACATATGACATGTAGTACACACTAATCAATATGTAGTATACGAGGGAGTAAAATGTAAATAAAACTCAAATGGGGAGTAAAAAATAAGTTCACCATATTTTTCTATCTATGTTTTTAGCTAAATTTCCTAAAGATATGACTATCTTTCTACCATGTAAATGTTGAGTCCGCCCCATGCTTGGTGGGTTTAACTTAAAATCAAGCCCAAAAGTCCACCCAACTCAAGTTTTGACCTTATATATATAGGTAGATGGGTTGGAAGAAAACCCTAGGTGAGAGTGGGTGAAAACACACAAACAAAAAGCCAAAAATTGGTCTCAGGAGGTTATAGGCCAGGCAACTTCGGTCAGCTATTTGGAGCTTCAAATCTTATCCGATGAAGCTGATTTTCAGATAAGTTGTAGAGCTTGGAGTCATGTACTAATTGTACAAATTTCAGCTTGATCGCAGATTGGAAAATTCTAATATCATTAGGTTTTTGCTGGCTGATCAGGGGATTGGTTTGGCGTTGTTTCCTCTTGTTTTACCACCTACTTTTGGTGAGATTACCTTGTTCCAAGGGTGGTTGATCCCTTGATGTTGTTTGTCCTCTACTTGAGTTAGAGGAGGATGTATGTGTACCCATAATCTTGTTGATTAGTGAAAGTTTGGGTGGACTCCGATAAAGGTCCCGTGGTTTTTTACTCTCATTAATTTTTCACGTTAAAAGCTCTTGTGTCCTTAATTCATCGCTCTTGTTTTCCAATAGCGGGTTTGTCAGAAGCAGGTTGGATAAAAGCTGAGATGCAAGTATATGAGTTTCCAGCACATGAATCTATTGACCAGGGGGAGCAGACTGATATGTGTGTAAACACACATAATTTTTTGACGTAAGCTTAGTGTTTTATTGTGTTTGAGTCCTTTATATTGTGCTTTTAGTTTAGTTTGTGTCTTTGGACTTGGATACTGTTGTTCCTTTGTTTTCGTGAAAGATTTGGTCGTATGAAGATGTGAATGAGTTGTTGAGTTAAGTATGGAAGGTCATTACAAGTGATGATGTGAAGATAAAGCTTTGAGCTTGATCTTGGACATGATTTAAAACTGTTTTTGTTGATGCAAGATGAAGATTTAATGCGTTAATCATTTGTGGATTTGTTCGTGATCATTTGGTGATGTTTCGATGATAAATGGATGTGATTATGAGTTGTAACAATCAAGCCTTTCCATTGTAATGACTATTACAGCGTTTGGAGGTCATCTCTGAAGGTCAAATCTGTGTAATGACCGTTACATTTAAGTGTCACGATCTTTACAGCCCTGCATCGCAATTTCTGGAGGATCAAGCTGTGTAACGACCGTTAAACTTCCAATAGAAAGTACTTTTGTAAATGGCCGGTACACAGTCAAACTCTCCATCATCGTTTGAAAGAACACAAATTCGCTCCAATCCCTTAAAGAAGGTGGGGTTACAAACTAGGGTTGTCCTCGATTTTGAAACCCTAAAAGAAGAATTTTACGAAGTTAAGGAGATTGCAGAGCTTATTCAAGACACTGGATTGAAGTATTTATGTGAACGAACAAGCCGAATCTTCGAAGAGGTGGTTTTGGACTTCATTGAAAAGGCAAATGTTGTAGCAACTTCCAGAAGTTCACTTACACTTTAGGTAAGAAGATAGGGATCAGGATCACCCTAGAAGAATTCGAACGACTATTCAAGGTATCTAATGAGGGGTTCAGAATAATACCCCAATCCATGGTGATAGATGGAAGGCATGCCATGTTGAATGATGAGCACAAAGACGAAAGGATCAGAACCATGAAGAAGTTTCTCTTCAAATTTCAAAAGCTACTTGCCGACGTGGTGAAGAAGGCTATCATGTCAAGGGAGTTCGCAAAGGATCAAATTACGCCACATCAACAAGAAAATCATGTGTGTTATTCTGGCAAAGCACAAATTAAACTGGCCAAGCTGCTGATGTATCAACTAGCCAAAAGGCGTCGACCAGACAACCGCTCTATGGGAGACTGACAAGCATCATCTTGAAGGATAAGCTTAAACTCTCAGACAAACTAGGAAGGGCATGGACTGCTGCGAAGCAGATTGACGTGAAGAAGATTGGCAAACAACCTCTTGGATTCTCAAGGAAGGGGAAGGAGGTGCAGACTACCTCAATAGCCTCTGATCAACCTTTGAAGGAGGTTGTAAAGAAGGCCAAGGAAACAAAGGTCAAATCCCCCTCAAAACCATCAACTACAAGGGCGATCATCAAACCCTCTGCAGCCGAGTAAGCCGAAGTAACCAAAACAAGGCAGCAGCCAAAGAGGAAGGCTCAAGCTCAATCTCCTAGTACAATAGAAGAAATTTGATCATAAAGACCTCAGAAGAGGCCGAGGAAGCATAATCAAAGGCACCAACAGGAAATGATCAAATCCAAGAAGAGAAAGTTACTCAACCTGTCAAAGCAACAGCTGAAGAAGAAGAAGCAGTTGCAGACCAGCAAAATCAATGATCTCCAAGAAAGGAAGGAAAGGAGCCCTCAATAGAACCATAACCAATCATTCCTGTCCCAGTTAGCATACTCGAACTCATTCTCTCTACTGCACCGCCTATTCTAAATGTTAGGGTGGAAAAAGGTGAGAAATCAAGAGTGCCACCCCCTGAAGACATAGAAAAAGTTGTACTACATGACTCTAATCTAGAAGCAGTAGTTATCAGGGAAGGGAGAAGCGAAGGATTGATTTCACTCATCACATAGACGACAGAACTTTGGATTGAAGTGACAGAAGGTGCACAACCAGAATTTAGAAAAGAGATGACTGCAAAAGGGTTGAATTGAAAACAGATAGAAGCAATGAAAGCTGAGATAAGAAGGGAAGCACTAAAGGCTCAGAAAGCCCTGGAAAAGAAAACATTGCCCTCTCTCTCGATTGGGAAATAGAAGGAAACGTCAACAACAACATCTATAGTGTCAATCCCGTCTGTAAGACTAGAGCTGACAAGTCTACAGACTGAACAACCCTCGATCGCAACTGAAGTATGGGCAACAACAAGTACAATAGTAAAGGAAGGACAGGAGACAACCACTACCACCACACCTGATTAAGCAATGACAGATGCAGCATTGCAGACGACCATATCTCTTCAGACAAGAGTAACAAGGCATTTTGCTAAAACAAAGCAACTCCTTGGTGTTCTAGAAAAGGAGTCTATGTTCTAGAAATTCATAAGAGAGAGTAAACTTCCTATAAAAGGAAGGAGGAAAGCAGCTTGTCAACGACCAAAGCCGATCCCCTTTGGCCCCAAAATCAGATACAGAATCAATCCAGATGGCAGCAAAACTAAGCTAGGGGTTATTGATGAGCTTACAGAAGCTGAGTTCAAACAGCTAGCCATAATACAGAAAAAGGATGCAACAAAGAAGAAGAGACTGTAAGATACATAGATAAAACCTAGAGAGGGGGGGGGGGGTAAATAGGTTGTTTTAAATTTTTAAGTGTTATGCGGCGGAATAATGGATTTCGATACACTGAGTTCTTTGCAGACCACTTAGAAGGTCTGCAGCAGAGACTTAACTTAGAGAGTTTGTCTTTGTTTGTTGTTGTGATTTATTCCTAATAGTTCTAACAGTTCAAAATAATGAAAAGCAAATAGAGAACACAGGATTTATACTGGTTCAGAAACTCGTTATCAACTGATAATCGAGAGCTTAGTCCAGTCTTCCATTGGTGACCAGTTTAGTCAATCCAAGAGGTTAGTTCACTATCTTCTTGTTTTAGCTTACAAGACAACCCCTTTACAAGCTTTCTAACTTGTCAAAGGCGAAGAACCAAGACCCTTTGCACATATCCTATTCTGGACTCTGCTGTAGCTTCTGTTCTTCAGTGTAGACTAGTGAACCCTTCTTCTTCTTGTTCTTCAATTCAGCTCCCTTGAACAGTCTATGAACTCAGATTGGTTTTTCACACTTTGTATCCTTAATACTCATTCAACAACACTGTTCTTTGAGCTCTTTGATCCCCTTTTATAGGTTGAGGGAATGAACCCGTGACTGTGTACTTGACCTGATGATGACAGCTTGTCACATGTAATCCTTCACCGATGTTGACAGCTCACCTTTTTCTGATCCTCGTACTATCACTTTAAACCTCAAATCTTCAATGAGATTGATCCTCAGACTTCTGCCCCAACCAAAGCAACCATCTCTGCTACACTCCAGTCTTCTGTAACTCAGCCTGCGCTCAGTATCGTTGACACCTCGTCTGCACCCAATTACTGCTGCAATCTTATCTACACCCAGATCTGATGCAATCCATGCATTGCTTTATTGGCCCTTGTCTGCAACATTAATCCCAGGTCCTGAAGCATTTGCATGTTTTTTATTGTCCATACATGTATTAGCTGCTTAGCTGAAATTCTCTGTAGTAGTCTACATCTGTTGGCCCGCACTACTCTCCATCTGTGGCCGTATGCTTTCCAGCATCTGACCTAGACTGCAGATACCTTGCTAATTTCCAGCCTAAGCATACTAAAAACATCATGGCTAATAGTTCTAAGTTTTGTTCATCAATTTCTATACAACTGGAGGGATTGTATATTCCTATCAATCTTCTCCTAAATTGATGCTAACAAAACTTCTAAGTAAAACAACAAGTTAAGACCCTAATTACATTGTTTGATAAAAAAAAGTTAATCTAATTTCATAGACTAATGTGCAGTAAACTATTTGACTTTTCTACCTGCGACGCTCACTGCCTTTGCTGCGCTTGTGAGGCTGATCCTCAGATGTTCTATGATGTCTTCTTTTCTCTCCGTGGGCCTACTCCTTTTGAGATCTGTGCCCTGATGACCGTTCTTGGGTTTGCTCCTCCTGAGTTCTGTGCCTCAATTCATGAGGCTTTTGACTTGTTGACCTCTCCTGATGCCTTTGCAGCTTTTCTATCCTTTCTCCTTCTGCGGCTGTAGCTGAATTTCTTTTGAGCTCCTCTACATCGTTTCTTTCCTCTGTTGCTTTATCTGCAGGTGGCTTTGTTGCTTCTTTTCCTCTTTCTGCTATCTTCTCCTCCTTTTTGTTAGCATTAAGTGCTGATGTGAGGACTTCGATTGCAGCTCGACGGGCTTTGAGTTCAGAGGTTGTCATCTGCGGAGAAGCCGTGGCCTTGGCAGTTTCAATGTGAAGCTTGTTTTCTAGCAAGCTGAGCCTTGTATCATTGTTGATTATGTTTCTTGGAGCTGCTGTTGTGTGGTCTTCAAAGAAGCTTGCGACTTGCGAAGATCAGCTGAATGTTAGCCTCTCAGCTTGTTCAAGTTTGAGGAACTAAGCCTGTACTACTGAAGATTTAGGGCATTGGCCCTTTGAATTTGGTCTACGAGACCTTCAGCCATACTGGAGAGTGATGCTTGAAAGTCTTCAAAACACTTTGTTTTGGCAGTTTTCTCAGCTTTCATCTCATCTGCAACTGGTTCAAGTTTGTCAAGAAGTTCCTTGAAGGCATCCTTCGTCCACTGATGCATGCTGTAGATTTCTTGATCCAGCTGCCTGAGTCTGTATTCCACGGTGGTCTCTTGGCGAGATGACTGTTAATGTGCAGTAGGTTCACTTCTAGCCACTGTTCTTGCAGTAGAAGATAGTCTTTCATGGATTGGTGTCATTCGAACATCTGTAAGTGCTTGCCTCAGACTCCTAGCTGCAGTCTAGGGAAATGTCATCAGTCCCACTGTAGAGTAGGCCCTGAGGAAATCCTACTGATGGTGGATTTGCCCTAGTCTGCACCATTCCAAATGAAGATGGGGGTGAAAATACTAGGTTTAGTAGAGATATATCTTGATCTTTCATGTTTTCCTGAGCAGAGGGAGTATCACTCATCAAATTTTTGTTGATTTCCTCTAGAGTGACACCTTTGAAGGTGCTTTCTGTTGTAGTCTACTCCTCTTTTAGCATCGAGATTGTTTCCAGAGATTCATCCTCCACTATGATCACCTCCTCTGCCTGTGTGGGAGTAATATCAAATGTTGTAACTTGAGTGAGCTCCACTTGCTGAGTGCTCTGCTCAGAGTCTGTACTAGTTCCTTCTGTGGTAGCCTCTTCTGCATCCTTTCTTGGTGATGCTGACACCTTGATTGGTGATTCTTCTGCTGTTGGTTCGGATATTGCAACAACCTCGATTGATACTTCTCTGTCCTCTGCCTTTTCTGCTGGAGGTTCCTCATGTACTTCTGATTCTGATGGCATAGGCTCTGCTGCTGGAAACTCGGCTGCAGGAGACTCTGATGCTTGCTCTTCTGCAACAGATGGTTCTCCTGTTGATTTTTCCTTGATTCCTTCCTCGGCACTTTCATCAATGATGTCATCATCATTATGATCTTCTAACTATAGGAGTTCATCATTACCATCATCATTATCACCTGATGATGGTGTTCTGCCGACCGTTGGTCTTGACAAATAATCAAAGATTTCCAGAGTTGCAGCCCGGACATGCTTGTCAACAAGCCTCTTCAACTTTGCCTCCACTTTCGGACTGTGCACAAACTCAACATGCTGCAGTTGTGCTTGTTTGTGTCTTTTGGTCTTAAGAGTAAAGTCCTTGATTTTCAGAGCTCCACCAAACAATATGTAGGGTTCAATGGGCTTCTATTTCTTGCTGGCCTCCATTCTCTGAATTTGAACTAACTGGTCAATTTCTGCCTTTGTCATGCCATCAACTTCTCCAATCTCTACCCTTGAGCCGTCTACATTGATTCTGTATCTTGTACTTAGCCCAGAGGGAATGAGTTTTGGCCTTGCAGCTTTGCCCTTCCTTTTGATTGGAAGTTTATTCTCCTTAATGAATTGCTAAATCATGGCCTCTTTCTGTGGTTTCCCAAGCATTTTATTTTTTATGGCCCTGTGTTCCATAACTTTCTCTTGGACTGCATGGACAATCTGCAGTGCCTTGTCAATCTCTTTCTTCTCTGGAGATTGTTTTGTTGTGATTGTTGTTGTTGTTGCCCATACGTCTGATTCAGTTGTGAATGATTGTTGTTGTGAATGTCTCCGTTGTAGACGTTGTGATTGTCAGTGAGGCTGCAGCAGATGTACTCAATTCCATTCCTGTAGAAGGGACATGAATGATTGTTGTTGTGAATGTCTCCGTTGTAGACGTTGTGATTGTCAGTGAGGTTGCAGCAGATGTACTCAATGGTTGCTCAGTTTGCATCCATTGGAGTTTTGGCTTCAATGGCCTCAATTTCCTTTCTTGTGTACCCTTGGGCACCTAGCTCTTGCCTGAGTTGTGCTTGTGGTGCTTCCCTGACTTCTTGATAGGTTTTCTGTGCTTTTAGAATGAGTTTCTGAAGGTTTTCATCAGCACCAGCCTTCAGATACTTCAGCGCTATGTTTGCGTCATGAAGTGCTGCAATCTCTGGTTCCTTTAGAGGTAAGGTCTTTGAGGATGATGCCTCAATTGCAGCTACAATTGTTGTTTCTTGAAAGCTGGCCTCAATCTGCACTTCTGGTTGTGCAGACTGTGTTTCTGCTTCCATTTCGTTAGGCTCTATAGTAGGGAGCTCCGAAATTGTTTCCTCTTTCGAGGTTTGCATGACAAGCTTTCTTCTGGCAACTCTTTTCTGTTTTGATTTGATTTTTGGTGCCTTTCTGATCAACTTTCGTTTAGCCTTTTCAGGCTCCTTCTTGGTAAGCTGGTTTGCAACCTTTGTTGTCGTCTGCACTGCTACGGGTTTCTTTGAGAAGTCAATCGGTTGCTTCCCAATTTTTTGAACATCTATCTGCTTGGCCATAATCCATGGCCTTCCTTCCTTGTTAGAGAATTTGAGTTTCTCCTTGAGAATGATGTTGATGACTCTTTTAAATAGAGATTGTCTGGCCTCTACTGGTTTGGCCAATTGATACATAAGCAGCTTGGGCCAGTTGAGTTTGTGCTTGGTGAGTATAGCACGCATGATTTCTTGTTGATCAGAGATGATCTGATCCTTGGAGAATTCCTTGGACATGATTAATTTCTTCATCACGTCCACAAGCAGCTTGTGTTCCTTGGAGAGATATTTCTTCATGGTTCGTATTCCTTCCTTCTGCCTCTCTTCACTTAGCATTGCGTGCCTCCCATTAGTCACCACTGATGGCAGGATGTCTTCGGGTCCTTCATTTGAAACCCTAAAGAGTTGTTCGAAGTCTTTTGGGGTGATGGTCATCTTCACTTTCTTGTTGGATGTGTTTATGATGCTTTGAAAATCCTCAGCAACCTTGGCCTTTTCGATGAAGTCTAGAACTTCTTCATCATAGATCCTGCTTGTCTTTTCACAAAAGTATTTCAGTCCTGTGTCTTGGATCAATTCGGATATCTCCTTCACCTTATCTGATTCATTCTTCAGTGTTTCAAAATCAAGAACTACCCCCGTCTGCAGTTCGGTCTTTCTTGTTGGGCTTCGTCATTCTTGGTTTTTGTCACTCTTGGAAGGAGTGCTGGGTCAAGTGTTGCCATATTTTCAGTGAAATCCAAAGGAACTTTAGTTTTTTGAAAGTGAAGTTCAAGAATTGGCAAACTAGGGTTTGCAGTAGAGTGTTCGAGAGAGAGAGAGAATGAAAAGTATTATGAGTTGAAATTTTTCTTAAATTTATACTTTTTGAAAAAGTTTACCATTGCCATTTAATAACTAGCCGTTGCGCAGATTCAGTCACTGATTTTGATTGTTGCGGAATTTAGGAAATCAGTTTTAAAACATTTCTTTCTAAAAATAGAAATGCAGTAGGGTAAAATTAATGCTGATCTGTATTCTACAGTGCAGTGGAGCATTCTGGCCAGTTTACTACTTTAAATCAATCATAATAAATTTGCTCTCATCAAGAGGCTTTGTAAAAATATCGGCAATTTATTTGTCTATTGGAATATACTCCAATTAAAAATGACCTTTTCACACATGATCTCTGATAAAGTGATATCTGACATCAATATACTTGGTCCTTGCATGAAAGACTGGATTTTTTGAAATTGTCATTCCAGACATATTGTCACAAAATATTGGAGTATTTGAAAACGTTATACCGTAGCCTGCAAGTTGTGACCTCATCCATAGTACTTGTGGAGCATAGCTTCTTATAGCTATGTATTCTACTTCTGCAATGGAGGTTGACACTGTGCTCTGCTTCTTGCTGAACCATTAAATCAATCCTGCACCAACATATTGACATGAACCACATGTTCTTTTCCTGTCAACTCTACACCCTGCAAACTCTGCATCTGAATAGCCTGTTAGTATAAAATCTGATTCCCTATGATAGCATACACCCAAATCTGGAGTTCCTTTGAAATATCTCAGAATTCTCTTAACTGCAGTGTAATGGGATTCTTTAGGATTAGATTGATACCTTGTACATACGCAGATAGAGTACTGGATATCTGGTCTGCTTACAGTACACTACAAAAAAAAGAAAAAAAGAAAAAAAAGCAGTTTAGCTATGGAAAAATTTAGCTACGGATCCGTAGCAAAAATAACAAATAAAAAAAAATTTTGTGATGGAAAGTCAAACCCTATCGCTAAATTTAATACATTTAGCGACGAAATTCCGTCGTTGAAAATTAAAAAAACACATCAAATTTTTTTCGCGACGGATTTCCGTCGCAACACACCATAAAAAGAATTTGTATTCACACTATTAACGACGGAATCCGTAGCTAAAAGTATTTAGCTACGGATCAGTCTCTAATTTAATTAGTTTTTCGCTTAGTAACTTTTTGCATTCAAACTATTAGCAACGGATCCGTAACTAATAACTTAAAAGAATTTTACAATTACATTCATTAGCGACGGAATCCATCGCTAAAAATATTTAGCTACGGATCCGTCACAAATGTAATTAGTTTTTGCCTTAGTAACTTTTTGCATGAATTTTTGCATTCTAACTAGTAGCGACGGATTCCGTCGCTAAAATAAGCATTTTACATTAATTAGCGACGGAATCCGTCGTAAATATTGAAGTTTATAAATTTTTGCATTTTCTTTTTATGTTTTTTCACATCGTTTACTTTTTTTTTTCATAATTACTTTCAATTTAATTTTATGAGGACATCATTTATAATACGTGATACATTTAACAACAATATCATATACAACACCTTATATGTTTCAAGTTTTATTACATATATAACATCTTATATCATGTGCAACATATATATTATTAAGAGTTTTTAACAATACGTAGTTTTTTCATTAGAATTTTATGAAAAACAACACCTTATCATAAGTTAACATTTCAACTATTACGAAATATTAAAATTTTACAATATGCAAAATTTTAACTCATAAATCATCACCGAAAACAATGTTTGCGACGGAATCCGTCGCTAAATAGTAAAAAGAATTTTTAATTACATTGATTAGCGACGGAATCCATCGCTAATAACTAAAAAAAATTTTAAAATTACAATAATTAACAACGAAATACGTCGCCAAACAGTAAAAACAATTTATGATTTATGTGTTAAAATTTTACAAATTGTAAATATTTTTGGATTTCGTAATAGTTAAAATTTTAACTTATGATAAGGTATTCTATTTCATAAAATTTTAATGAAAAAACTACGTATTGTTAAAAACTCGGAATAATATATATGTTGTACATGATATAAGATGTTATATATGTAACAAAACTTGAAACATATAAGGTGTTGTACATGATATTGGTGTTAAATGTATCACGTATTATAAATGATGTCCTTATAAAATTAAATTAAAAGTAATTATGAAAAGAAGAAAACGATCTAAAAAAACATAAAAAGAAAATGTACAAAATTGAATATTAGCGACGGAATTCCGTCGCTAATTAGGTTTGTAGATCAATTTAGCGACGGATTTTGTCACTAATGTTGAAAATTTTAAAAACTTGAATATTAGTGATGGAATTCCGTCGCTAATTAGGTTTGTAGATCAATTTAGCGACGGATTTTGTAGCTAATGTTGAATAATTTAAAAACTTGAATATTAACGACGGAATCCGTCGCTAATTTATGAACAAACCTAATTAGCGACGGAATCCATCGCTAAAATTGATGTATATAACTTTGGCCGCCGTCACCTTCTCCCTCATTTCCGCCTTCATCTCCCTCAAATCCTTGCCGCCGTTGTCGTTGCCATCGTCGCCATCTCTGCCTTTGCAGCCGTCGCCGAGCCCAGCCGCCACTGCCGCTCCCAAGCTCGCCGCCGCCCTGGCCTGCTGCCCAGTCGCCACTGCCCCAAGCCCAGCCCACCCCACCCAGCGCTCGCGCCGCTGCCGCCCAACTCGCCG
>JAOVYX010022216.1:0-14871 GCA_035668315.1 Drosera spatulata | reverse complement strand
CGGGTTTACATATCATTATTTGGATTTATGATTTGTATCGTCTAGGTAGCTTCCTTAGCTTCTGTACCTACAAAACCATTTGGTTTGTTTGGTCTTGTCATGGACTGGGTCTATGACGGCATAACGTCACGTGCCGGGCATTCCGGATTTCGGGGCGTTACAACAATTGCATATTTATCCAAGTCTATGTTACTTTCCAATTCAATGAGTGAGTGGTTTGTTAGTAGAGAGCAATCATAATGACACAAAGTTAAGGGATTATGAGATCTGTTCTATTTATCAATTGAATTTGAGTGAATGATTATGCATTTTCATATAAATGATATCAAAGATTAGAGTTTTATCATAGTTCATGAATAATTTTATCTTGATTGGCTACCTAGTTAATATTATACATCGACTATACTATAATTAACTTATAACTATGTAAATTAGCCACTTTGATGTTGTTATAGGTTGATTATGCTATTGATTCAATCTATGATGGTCATATGAAGTAGCAACTAGATAAATTATAGATCAAACTATCTTGCTATAATTTATCTAGGATCTTTTGACATATGAATGAGTTGACCAATCTATTTTCCTATTTTATTCATATTTGGTATGTTTCTTGAATGATTCAATTGTCTATTTTATGTATTCTTGCTATCATGGTACGTGAGGTAGATGATTAGTTTAATTATTCAAGCTATCCTGGTAATTAAAACTCTAATGAATGTGATTAAAGGTATTTTCTTTGTTTCAACCAAACCATTCAATTACAAATCTATAAATATTTCATTTCCAATTTATTATATTATATATGTGATCCATTATCCTTAGTTTCAATGTTTAATCCTTAAACTACGTGAAGTTGTGAGAATCCTCCCTACGTTTGTTTCCAATAGTTTCAGCCTAGTTAATCAATCTGGTACAAGTAGTTTTTAGTTACCTTAGTTTTTAGTTCTTAATTGTTAGTACTTACTTAGTTTGCAATTCAATCATAAAGCACCCCACATTCCTCAGTTTTAGGTTAAGTAATTAAGAATTCGAATTTGATCGTTAATAACTTTATAGCACTCCATCTCTCTGTGGGATCAACTCCTACTTATTCTATATATGTACATTAATATTTATAAGTGGGGACTAATCTGATGTACCTGCGACAGCACGCATCACACAAAAATTCAAACATTATCGCTCCAAATCATCCGTACACGTTCAAACACATTCCATCATCTCAAAAGCTTTATATAATCATCGTCCTACATAAAAAAATATGACAAATCACAAAACCACACAAAATTAAGTAAAAACCAACACAAAACAATGAGTCAAGCTAAGAAAAATCATGAGTGTCTTCGCACTCATCAAACTCCCCCAAGCAAGACCCTTGCTCGACCTCGAGCTAAACAAAAGACTCAAGATACAAAACAAAAGACAACTAAACATGTTCGAGATAAATGTGATCAGAGAACATCGAAAATCATTACTCCTTTCCTTTGCGTGAGTAAACCGTCATAACAATCCCACCTTCCCCAAACTAGAACAACGCTAAAAACCCAATCAATCACACCTGACAACTCACTCAAATTCAATACCGCGGCCCATAGAAATCACCACACATTTCAGAACCATTGATATAACAAAAAATTGAACCACAATTGAGTTAAAAATCTTTCCCTGATCTCTAGCTTAGCAGCAAGCACCTCTAATACTAACATGAGTCAATCCCTCAGTTCTACCAAGGTCTCAAAGAAGGGCATATATTTTCTATTTCATGTATCTTTTCTTTTTACCATCATGCCTTTCCTTAACAAGGAATTAGTAGCAAATGAATAATGGACGTGATGTTTAATGATAAGAAAGGAGAAAAATGACGTTTATATGGTTTTTTTGTTCACTGCTCCTTTAACATGGAAAATTTAATGTAAGTGGAAGATAGAAGTGTAGTATTATGGTAGGAAAATGAGATGGATCACAAGCATTTGCAATTCACACTTTTTGTTTCTTATTTCTTGATAGATCTGGTCTACTCCAATAACTGAAAATAGGTAAGGGTCCAAATAAAATTCAGATACTATAAAAATTTTAGAAGTTCAACACAAGGTTTTACAAATAAAAAACAGTCAAACAAACCCTAGAGCTGAAACAAGCAAATGAATCTGCTAAATCCCTGTCAATGAAAAACTCGAGAGGAGGGGGGGGGGGGCAATCAGATTGTACCGGTGCAGTGAATTAGTTCATTGCTGATTCAGTTTCCTGTCTTAGCAAATAATGATTAGTGCTGAATGTAAATGACACCAAGGTTTATACTGGTTAGTTCCCGACTTAGTCAAGGAGCTACGCACAACAATGTACTATCAAATCCCTTAGTACAATCTATCACCTATAACTTACAAACTCCTTACTGTAAAACTCCACTTGTGAACGCCTTCGCAAGTTCGTTTCACCTAATTCACTCCTAGACTAACAAAACTCCAAATATAGACATAACCACAGTGACTGCACAACCTATACCAACCTAGTTCTAGGTTCTCTAAGTAACAGAGTACTCCTCGAGTCATGTTGTGACACAAATTACAAGTATAGACTTCAACTCAACAATACAGAGATGATACCTTCATTCCATTACCAGAATCATGAGCACAATTAGGTTCGAGTATATCTTCGTCATTTCAAGAACATCGAACCTCTTGAATCATCAATGTAAACTATTACGACCGAAGGTCCGTTAATTTTACCATCACTAGTAAATTACATTACTAGCCTAAGCGGGTTAACCAGAATGTCACAAATATAACACCAATAAGCGCAATTTAAATATCACAAATAAAAGAAACAAAGATTTACGTGGAAACCCTTACGGGAAAAATCAGGGACGGTCGACGACGATGAAAAAAATCCACTAATCCAAAACGAGGAGGTATAAAAGAGCTATCCGATCACCGAAAACTCTACCTAAGAGAATTGAGTAGCTAAACACTCCTCACTTTCCAGATCCCTTAGTACTAAATATTTAGTAGACTAAAAACACCAAAAGAAGCTCCCGTGCAATCCCTCTACCAGTGCACTGTCTATGCCCTCCTTGCTTCTCATTCTCAACATTCACCATGTTATATAGGCACCGAAAAAACTTGAAGAGCCTCCATATAGCGCAGAGCAACACACGGAAAGACTGCGGACCACAATGGAGGACCACATGGGAAGAAGAGGACCATGCGAGAAGGAGTAAGCAACTTGAAAAACATGTCAACAAAAACAGTTTACAAGAACACTTGAAGATTTTTGCAACATCGTACTAGTTATTCGATAACTTTTTCAAAATGGTTTACACTTTTCTTAAGTTCTAAATCAGGAAAAATAAGAGGGTGAAGTGGTGGAGATTGTGACAAACTAGAAAGTAATCCTGGTAAAAAAAGAAAAAGAAAAAAAGAACAACTCATCCATTACTTCCTAAAAACGTGGGAATAAACCGATTTTGAAAAAAATTAATCTTCACTTAGTCAAAGACATTCTCAATTAAAAGAATATTTTATTTCGAGCAGATAATCAGTGAAAATAACTGAAAACATCATGTTAATACATTATCTGAAGAATCAGGACTCTGTTACAAAACTATAACTGCACCATGAATCGATTTTTGACTAAGGTTGCGTTTTTTTGAAAAACATGAATAAAATTGACTCGAATCTCCCAATTGCTCATAACTCTTACTAAAAAAAATAACAAGTACCAATCTGTTTGCAACGCACAAGAGACTAGTAAACAGTACTGCAGCTCCCATCTTGTAACTCTTGTGCATAATCCCGAGTTGCTTTTAAGGTGTATTTCCTGACCATCATCTTTATTAATTCTTCTTGCTTGCTTTGAATTCCCAATGTATCTTTCTTCACCAATTTTTTACCTTGAACCTGAATAACATGGAAACTCAAACATTATAAGTACAACACTGTTTGTTATCATCAAAATTTCATGAGGCTCAATAGAATCGTAGATAAAAGACATTAGATAAGGCCCTTGCACTACCCTAACCCATGTAAAAACCATCAAGTTCAAATAGTCTAGCCATGCCAAGGATAGAAGTTATGCTATACAAATGAAATGAGCTCATCATTTCACATGCTTGAACTAAAAACAATGTAGTATTTCTTTTTTCATTTTTTCATTTTTTTTTGATGTTTTTTAGGCTAATTGATCAATATTCGATTATATTACAAAATTATGAACCAAACGCTGTGAAAAAAAGAAGTTATAGTTCTAACTAACAATTCTTGATCTGAGTAGTTGATTGTTGGATGAATACAGAAATATAATCAGCAGGGAAAGAAAAATGAACACCAGATATAATGTGGGAAACCCTAGTTCAGGGAGAAAAACCCACGGAGCAGCACAACAAATCCACCATCAGAAAACGGATTACAAAAGGTTTTCAAATTCACCTTTCAACCACTGAGTTTTTCTGGATCACTCAGTAAACCTTATTACCACACAAAATCAAGATCACAACTGATCTACAAAAGGTTTTCAGGTTCACCTCTCAACCTCTGAGTCTTTTGGATCACTTAGCGAACCGTATCAAGAAAGAATATAAGTATCTCTAAAACTCATAAAACTATGGAGAATATAGAAATTTCCAAAGATGAAATCCAATCAATCGAGGATGATGATGGATTCCAGAAAATCCCTAATAGTAGAAGTCGCTTTTGTCGCAAGGAGAACAGAAAGTATATGGTTCTTGGTTCTTGAATCTTGAAGCTTGCAGTTGAGATGAATTCGTAAAGAGAGTGTGTGGGCTGAAGAGTGAATGAATTTTTTTTTTTTTTGGTCTACCAAGTGAATCCTCCATCTGCCTTTTATAGATCTTGGATGCCTTGGAAAATAAGTCAGATCGTACGGGCATTCCAGAATATTTTGTTATTTCAACAGACTTCCCACCAGACTTTGATGTAGTCTGTAAAACCAGTCCATGTAAAGCCGTAGTCTGATGTAGTGTCAAAGTCTGTTAGCCTTCGTCTGTTCCAATCTCAGAAGTCTATTTAAACTCCTTTGGTCCAACGCTGCAGTCTATTGAATCTCGTCAACACAGAAGTCTGTTTATCAAAAGTAATAGTCCTCTGATCTTTATTAAAGCACAGTTAAGCATATATTTCAGAACTCTGAGACACAGTAGGCATAGAACAGAGTGTAAAGCCCCAAAAAATTGAGATCAAATAAATATAAAAATTATGATCAAATAATAGTTCGTAAATTAATAAACGTAACAAAATATGCGTTTCCTCCTTATACAATAAATTAAAAGAGAGAAACGAATCTTATTTCAAAGTTTTGAGACGTAATGTTACGTTCATAACATTAAAACTTGTGACGAAGTTGAGATAACTTTTGTCGCGGAAAAATTTGGAAAACTAAATGTTAATTAATAACATGATTTTTCGAGCGTGGTGGTAAAATTTGAGCAAAGGATGTGGGAGATATGGGATTAATTAATCATGCGATTAAACAGAACGAGGATGTTTTTAATTTGAATCCCCTTTCCCTCTCTTTTTCTCCCACTACACCCACTCCATCACTAAGCCCACTACGCCTAACTCTACCACCAAGCCCACTATGCCTAACTCTACCACCAAGCCCACTACGCCTAACTCTACCATCAAGCCCACTACGCCTAACTCTTCCACCAAGCCCACTACACCCACTCCACCACCAAGCCCATTACACCCTCTCCACTACTAAGCCCACCACTTCTCCACCCAACATCAACACCAAGACTCCCTCACTCTCCTCTTCACTTCCCTCTCTTCTTCCTCTTGTTCACTTCTTCCTCTTGTTCTCTTCTTCCTTGTTTTCTTTTTGGCTCAAGTAACATAGCAAGGTGGTAGAGAAGGCAAAGACACAGGGAAGATCATCATTAGAGGAAGGAGAATAGACTGAGAGAGGGGGACACGAGCCACAAAACAAGGAAGGGTGAAGTCGAGCTAATCACGTCAAAGGAAAGTAAAATGAGCTTCAAAACAAACCCGACGAGGGGGTGAGCTTCACTAAACTTGTATCTTAGTGTCATACAGTCCACTTGTAGCTAATAACGAAAGAAACGGTAAAGAAAAACAAGCCACGGATGGTTGAAATACATTTATGGGCTAAAAGACGAGTTATGCTCGTGAGACCTAGAAACCTAAGATTTTACGTATCAAACACGCCCAAAACTGAACAAACACGACAAGAACTAAATAAATATAATGTTTATGATCATTTGGGATTGAATTGGTTGGGTAAAACGTGAAAAATTAGCAAACCAACCATACCAGTTTCTGGACAGCCTTGACGTTTGACATTAGAATGTTTTTTACCCTAGTTAGAGCCTGATTCAGCAAATGAGTCTTGAAACAAAGTTGTAGAGGACTTTCTGAAGTTTCCAATGAATCAAGAATCACTCAATTTGGTTAATAAAAGAGGAAGTTATGCGCGTTTAAAGTCAGGCTAGAAAATCTGAAAAAACCATTGAAGCTTTGGGGCATTTTTACCACCATTGAGAGAAGGTAATCTTCTTGGTTAGAGATTTTATGGAAAATTATACACTCTTTAATAAATTATGATATTAATATATATTGAATCTCATATGTCTAGTTTCTATCAAAGTTAATAAATCATGATTCGGGGATGAGAATCTTAAGTTATAAATCAAAATGTACGGATATGTTAATTTGTAAAAACTGGTTACAGAGATGAATTTGTTGCTTTATATAAAATTATATAGGAGGTTTTAAAAGACAAACCTTATATCAATGAAAAGGAATGAAATTTTAATTTCTAGAACAGTTTACCAATAATTATTTAAAATTGTATGTAGAGAGTTACAAGCTAATTAATGAAGTAAAGTCAAACTGTGTGAACTAGCAGAAAATATAAACTTGAACTAATTAACTGCTATTATTGGTAAGGTTTTATGATGAAAATTTTGTGTCACTGAAAAGATCATGAAGTCTAGTTTTTGTTGAATTTTACAGAATAATTTTTAGAGTTGTATATAATAAGTTATAGATTTAAATACGATAAAGGATCAAGATGGGCAGAATCTAGGATACTCGTTCCAAAGGCCGAGAAGCTTAGTTCAAAGGCAGGAACTTCATTCTAGACACCGACACACCCATTCCAGAGGTCAGGATATCCGACCCAGAGGTCGGGATATCATCTCAGAACCTTTTGGATCGTGAATGATCGTTTTGATCCCAAAACAACTCCAAAAACTCACAATTAGCACTAATGGTTTTGTACGAAGTATGAATAAACATGTTTAACACCGTAACACGAACAACCAAATGTACTAATATGTGAATCATATCATGATATAGGACTTGAAAATTCCATCCGTTGAGACGTAAAGAACAAGCTGAGCGTGCGTGTGAGGAAATTACAATAAGAAGGTAACGTTTAGATTCTTGGTTTGGATGTCGATACATGTTAGTATACTAGTTGTATATTAATGCGTGATGGGTAGTTTTGCCCTGTGCGCTGTGTTATGTTCTGTTGTGTTATGTTTGCATTTTCGTGTTGTTATATGATTGTGATAAAGACAAGTGTTAGGTTTACAAGGTTTGGCATACGATAATGGATAAAGGTTAGGGTTAATATAGATTAATCCTATAAATGACGTCATATTAAAGATGAACATGCAAAATGGGAATGAATTCATGAGAGTTGAGATAAACCTCCGAGTTTGTTAATCCTACTGAGTTGTTACACTGTGACTTGGTGAAGATGTCATGTTAAACTGTACAGGGATGAGTAGTTGCGACTAATCATCTTATACGCGTAGACAACCCTGTGAGGTTTTCAGGTTATGGGATATCTCGCTGTAGGAGACCCTTGGGCGTCGTTACAGGTTGATCCCCTGTTTCGAGTGACCCCGGACTTTAAGCTTCTAGAAGAAGCTATGGACTTATATGTTTAGCCAAGGTCACAGTGTTAACAAGAGGGTATTTGTGGTCTGTCATGTATGTTAATTATATGACAGATTTTGTTGTGGTTTCAGGACAGATTGTTCTCTCTTTCTTTCCTTTTTGTGCTTCCCCTGAAAAGGGGGCCGGCACGTTACTGAGCTCGTATAGCTCATGGCGTTGCTTTTCTTCTGTTTCTTGATTTCTATCTTTTCAGGTGCAAGACTTGAGAAAGGATTTTGATAATGCTTTAAGTGTATTTCCATTTGGATCTATTCTAAACCGAGTTAAGCTAGATGGCCTGGCTAAAGTTTGTGGGACCTTAACGGCAGTAATGCCACGAGAGTTTTCAGAAAAGGACTTGAAAATCGGGGCGTTACACAAACTTCCTAGAATACAGACATACAGTAAACTTCCCAATCTTCATTTGAACTCTGTTCCCTAAGTAATGAAACTCTGATATCCAGAAGTCTTCTCAGCAAGTCTGATTTACTCGGCGCTTCCACGAAGTCCTATCTCCTTCAGAACACTGACTCTCTCACGCACTTCCTAAGATTATCAGATGTCTAATACTAGAGGTGCAGAGTCTAATGACAAATAATATGCATAGAACACAAACAAGTATTTTGACATATCAAATCATAAATGGTGACAGACAAAGTAATCAAACTATAAGTCTGATCCACTTCTTCAACTAGGCATAAAGTCTGATTCACCTCTTTAATAAGACTCAGTTGAAAATAAAGGAAAACTCCTTAGTCTAGAGATCAAACGTTACCACTCTGATTAGAAATCTGGCTATATATCTTTGGTCAAAATTGAAAGTTTTTTTTGTCGGAATTGAGATCTATTTGGGTAAAAGTTTGGTTAAAAGACAATCTTCATGATACAGACATGATAACGACTAAACATGACAAGCTATAAGACATATGGACTGTTGCATCCTCAGGTACGACTCGACACAATAGAAATAAACTGACTCAACTGACACAATAAAAACAGAAAACAACAGTGCAATAGTACACCTTCCCCAAAGTCAATTTAGGAATTGTCTTGAATTATAGAAAAATATCATAAAGTCGAAAGGACGTAAACAGTGATACTCATATCAACGGGGATGGTGGTATAGGAGGATACGGAGTCTCGTTTCCTTATCAAATCAAATCTGGTCGTTTGATGCTTTACGATGATTTTACAATAAATCTATGTTTGATAATTGTATGGTACGAGTTAAACTTTTTCTCGACATTAGTGAAAAGTCAAAATGTTACAATATAAGTGGATTGAGGGAGTAACTGTTAATACTATCATATGATTTTCAATATATTTTTCATGTATAGAGATGTGCTTTTTTTTCTTTTTTTTCAATGAGTAAAGGGATATGGTTTTTTTTTTTTTTTTGGTAAAGGGATTTTAGCTTTGAAATTTGAATCTAATAGTAAAATTAAAGTTGGCATTGTTTTTTCAAAATTCAATCTAAATAGTTCTAATCGAAACCAAAGACAATGAAATCATTTTGATAAATATTAGTTTAGTTTAAATAAAACTCAACTACCTTATTGTCATTTAAAAATTTTTAAAAGACGTAAATATCTTGTTATGTCGTTTGCCACTCGGATGGTTTGCCATGTGAAAATTTTGTGTAATTGTTATATTTGTTGCATATTTTTTGAATATTATTGTCTTTTTTTTTTTATCGCAATCCATTAATTCATCAGCAAATTACCTAAAACTACAAAAGCTCAACAAATATTACAAAAAGCTACACACGGAATAGTATTTTTCCCAAAACTACGATTTCATCTCATCTCTTCCAATGCCTCTCCTCTCTCATCTGTCCCCCACAAATATAAACCAACACCCAAACCAAAATCACACAAATCTATAAATCTCATCTCTCCACGCCTCTCATCTATCATCGCCGATCTTCACTTTCCCCACTCGATCGTGATCTCACTCTATTCATCTCATCTAAATCCAACAATCTCAATTCATTTCCTCGATTCCAAACCCCCCAATTCTCGATCGATCGTTGCATGATGTATGTTTTTGAAGAGTTGAAATATAGCAAGTTCAAACGAAATTCAAGCCAATTGACGTTGCTGATATGAGAATAGGATATTTACGGTTGTGGATGTTTTTGATTGGAGTGTCATGGATGGTTTCGTTCACGTCTCTTATTTTCCATTACACCCATTGAAGATATGGGGACTTTACATGGGTTAAGAGGTGGTTAGTTTCTTGGCATACCGTGCTTACAATGTATCCGGATTGGAGACTGATTATGGACCGGATAATCCCATGCAATGTATTGGTTTCGTTTGTTGTTGATGCATTCAATGTTTGTGTGTTAAGTTTTGGCTGCTTTGATGGATTTATTGATGATCGTTTTTTTTTTTCGGTTTTCAATTTTAGATTGGTTTGGTTTGTTGTTGAGGTATTTGTCTTTATGTTTGATGAGTTTGATGAGTTTGATTGGGAGAATTTTAGATCATTTGTGATGAGGGAATATAAAGATGTGGGGGAATGATTAAGAGGGAATGAAATGTTAATTCTATTATGCTTTGTTCTTTTTTGTTCTTTTGTGTTCTTGCGATCTGTTTTGTTTATGTTTAGACACTCTGTTTATTCTTTGTTTAGACGCTTTGTTTCATTTTATTTTGACGCTCTATTTCGATTTTCTTTTCAGGCACTCTATTTCATTTTGTTCAGACGCTTTGTTTCATTTTGTTCAGGCGTTCTGTTTTGATTTTGTTTGGACATTTTATTTCAGATTCCGGCGAACATTCAAGCGACATTGTCGTATTCCGACGAAGTTTTCGAAGATGTTGTTGGATTCCAATGAGAGTGTTGGTGATATTGGAGGTTGGGGTTGAGGTGTGGATGGGTATGGGATTGGGGGAGGTGCGGGGCTTTGTGGGGTTTATATTTAAATTTGTATGAATTGGGAATTTTTTTTTATTTGTGTAGTTTTCTGGAATCATTTTTTTTTTTTTTTTGTAGTTTTGGGTAAATCATCCTTAATTCATTTATCTTCAAAAATACTCCGAGTCCTTTAATCATACCCGTTACAGCAAGACTAACATTAATCCTTCAAATTTTCAACTAAAATGTTAGGGAAATGATTCATATGAAGAGGAAATACGAGTAGAGATAAAATATTAAACGATGTTTGCAACACATAATACATAATGCAATAAAAATCACAAAAGCAGATGGAACAAGAAGATAGTTATATATAGTTTTTAGACTATAGGAGTTGTATTCAACTCTTTCTTTAAGGGTTTACTTGTTTCGTCTTCTTGGATTAGAGAATCGCTTAGGAACCTCGACGAACAATCCTCCAGGATACTTAGTTAATTAGGTGAAAAGGCATAGCTTTTGTCAAATCCTTTAAGACACAAAACACGAAGTTAGTTCTGTGTTCATCGAAAAAGAATATCTACGCGTTTTGTACTCGTTGAGCACCAAGCCCAAGCGCAAGCCCGACTTGGCCCGGTATGCAGGCCGTGTGTTTCTAAAACCCACATGCCTTAGCAATTAATTGAAGAGAGTAATGTGAAGAATCCCTTAATATATGCTCTCCATATAAACTCTACCACCGTTGTGAGTAATGATTTTCAATCAATCTTTGCTCCCTTATTTTACCTTAACAAATTTTTGATTTTATCACATATGTGTCACATTATATGTAACATTATTGTATCACATTATATGTCCCTTAATTCCATCTAAGGGAGCAAATCTCAACATAACATACACCAAAAACAATAAACTGTTACAAAAAACATATAATGTTCAATCCATACCACTAACTACAAGGGAGATTTCGCCTTGCTAAGATTCGTTGATTTCTTTCTCCCCATATTGTCATACACCATAGCCGCAACTACAACTCTCATGCACGATGCTGCCTTCTTCCCTTTTAACACTCGACTAGCCCCTACACATCAATGATTCTATTTAATCCTTCCATATCTCAACTTCATTGTCTCCATTATTCACATCAGCACCTCCTTATTGTAAAGGGATTCGAACTATAGTATTTCATATATTATGTGAAAAAGAAAGTATTGGTTATAGATTTTTTATTTTTTTTCCGAAGGAACCGGTCATAGATTTTATGACATAAAAATATGCATGCTCACAACATCTCATCTCCAATACTCATTCACATTCGACATGTTAACTATTGATATTGTACAAATAAGCTATATGTGGACTAATTAGTTTCTCCATGTCTTGTTGGAGTTTGACATATTTCGGAACTCATTTTGATCAAATATTTTAGTTTGTAAACATATTTGATCTGTTCCAAAATTTGGTCCAAAAGTTTCAAATCTTTTATTAATTTATTTTCAAATGTTTTATGAAAAATAAGGCGTACAGTTTAATGATTTAGAATACAAATCAATCCACTTCATGTTTGTCTTTAAGCTTGGAGTCATGATTGAGTTAATAATTGGCCTAGGAGTTGCAAGATTTAGTCATTGTAACTTTTCGTATTCTATGTCATAATTACTTGATTGGTTACACTCATCGTGATGTATAATCATGGTGTAATATCATGATGCATCATTATGGTGTGTCATGATTATGTTGACTTATAGCTATTCAATTTCCATCATCATGAAGGTGATTTAATGTGAGACTTTTTACTTTCTTCTCCTTGGCTATAAAAGGGGACATGAGTTAGTGAAAGACAACATACTTACACTCATAACCACAATTTTAAGAAAAACACATTCAACCACTTAGTTAAGAGATGATCAAGATTTGACACTTCTCTTGATGCTATTGTTGCATTCCTGGAAGTGGTTCGGATCGGGGTCCTTGCACCGGATAGTGACCGAATAACACCTTAAGTAACGACGTCAAGTTCTTGGATTATGTTCATTTAATGCTTCTATCTTCGTTGCTATCTTTTTTGGGGATTATGATGGTATATGACGATCGTGGTGCTCGTGGTTCTATATTGTGGTTGCTCTCCATTCTCAAGATTAGCTTCATACATCTGGTTGATGTTTATGGGAATTGATTTGGGATCATTACTGGTAACTTCCTTCTTTTATCATTATCTTGTTTTAATGATTTACAGTTCTACTGTTCATACCATTACTTGATATGTTCGTATCGTCACAAATGATCCAGCATGTCCTAATTTACACGTAATGATTTAACATTATCTTTCGTGTAACTTGCATTTTCAGTAATAACGTTTTATGTCTTGACAATGTAACAATTTTTTTGTATTAATCTTCCATAAATAAGTTCGATGCTAATTCAGATTGAAGTTTGATACTTGAATTATCATTACTAATATATAGGTGAGATTGTTGGGGAAAGACGATAACTTTCCCGATTTGCTTAAACCTGGGAGGAAATGTTCCAACCAACCAAAGCACAATATGCAATCCGATAAATCAAAGACAAGCTTAACACAACACTTTTAACGTGGAAAACCTTCCAACATCTAGGGACTAAAAACGATGGGACCGATCTCGGAGTCCACCCAAACACTCCACTATGACGGTTTTGGTACAAAATCATGTTCCACTTGGTACACAACATAGATATCATCACAAATAAGACGATAACGCCTCCAATCCCACAATGATGGGATTCACATACACGTAGGGAAGATCAACAAGCAAGAACAACACCACCAAGAGAATAAGGATAGAAATAACCAAAAACTATCGCTGCTATTCCGAACAAGATTGACGGCTGTAAGAAACCCCGATTGACGATCCAACCGTTGAATACGAAGAACAGGATGTCATGTACACGTTCACCAAAAATCAGCTTGATCCGACCACGGATGACCCTCGATCGGATGGTTTTCCTCAGCTATGCAGAGCAGCCTCCTTCTCACTTCTCCCTGTTTCGCTCACTGTTTTGCTTGCTGCTTTGTTGTGTGTTTTTCTGACCCATCCACCTGCTGCCCCCTTTCTTTCCTAAATAGATGAGAGTAAGGAAAAGTCACAAAAAATAGACCACAAGACCAAGTCTTGGGTTGGACCAATTCAACAAATCTCCCCTCCAACACAAAGAGGAGATCCCGGTAACAATGGATCAAATGAAAATCACCATGTCGAAGAAATGTCGACAGAACTCGAACTTCTCTTTCGGAAGAGCCTTTGTTAACATGTCTGCACCATTGTTGTCGATGTGAACCTTCTCTTGCGATACCTCATTTGCCTCCAGTGTGTCTCGTATCCAGTGATACCTCACATCAATGTGCTTTGACCTTGAATGAAAAATAGAATTTTTCACAAGGTGTATAGCACTTTGACTGTCACATAGCAAAGTATATCGATCCTGACTAAGACCAAGTTCCCGTGTGAAATTGATGTGTATGAAATCACACATCATTTCGTTATTCTAAACTTTGTTTTTATTCCTTTCAAATTGTCTAAATTACATTTTTAGTATTGTTTTATCTTGGAATGTTGGTACTGCTGTGTGTTGATGTTTTATGGCAGATTGGCGTGGAATTTGATGCAAAAATGAAGAAGAATCAAGAGAATGGAAATCCACGAACTTGAAAAGTTGTATTTCACATTTCATCACCGTTTCACGTGCTTCGAGAGTTCTTTCGGCAAGCTTTCACCACGATTAACTAGATTTATGTGTTAAGGTGGTATGTATAAGTTTTGGGAATTTTTGGACGTCATTTGCTATTTTTAATTTTAGTTTTAGGAAGAACAGTGTTGCTGTCGCGGGCACGATGCCCTGGTCGCGGGCAGTACTTGGTCGCGGGCGCGACACCAGGCGTCACGGGAGCGACGAATCATTTTCCAGGAATCCACATTTTTATCCTGTCGCGGGCGTGACAAAGCCCCATCGCGGGCGCGACAAGATCCCAGATGCAAAATGTTGAGTTTCGTCCGTCCGATCAATTCTGTTACGCTTCCATGCCTATATAAACCCTTCCTAGGGTTGAATGGAC
>JAOVYX010022215.1:0-14872 GCA_035668315.1 Drosera spatulata | reverse complement strand
TGTTTCTTGTGTTTTCAAGTTATTTGAGATTGTTTTGTGGTGTTTTTAGCCCTTTCATGTGTTTTTGAGTGTTTTGAGGTCATTTGAAGGCTCTTTTCATCGTTTCATGAGTTTTCAAGTTATTTCAGGTTGTTTTATGGTGTGTTTACCACGTTTCATTCGTTTTTGTGCATTTTGAAGTGAATGGAATTGTTCTTATAGTGTTTTTAGCCTTTTCAAGTTGTTAAGAGTGTTTTATGCTCATTTGAAGGCTCTTTTGATAAATTCTTGAGTTTTCAAGTTATTTTAGGATATTTCATGGTGTTTTTGACCTTTTCATGTGTTTTGGAGTTTTTTAAAGTCGTTTCAAGGCTCTTTTTGTTGTTGCTTGCATCTTCAAGTTATTTGAGGATGTTTTCTAGTGTTTTTAGGCCTTTCATGTGTTTTTGAGTGTTTTAATGTCATTTCAAGTTTGTTTGGATAGTTTCTTGCCTTTTCAATTTAGTTGATGTTCTTTTATGGTGCTTTTACTACTTTTCATACGTTTTTGTGTTTGTTGAAGAGATTTGAGTAGTTTTTATGGTGCTTTAATCGTTTTCATGTGTTTATGAGTGTTTTAAAGTAATTTCAAGGCTTTTTTAATAGTTTCTTGCATTTTCAAGTTATTTGAGGTTGTTTTGTTGTGCTTTTACCCTTTTTCAAGTAGTTTTGAGTGTTTTAAGCTTATTTCAAGGCTCTTTTTCGTAGTTTCTTGCATTTTCAAGTTATTTGAGGTTGTTTTGTGGCGCTTTTAGCCTTTTAGCCTTTTCAAGGTCATTTCAACGCTCTTTTGATAGATTCTTGGATTTTCATGTTATTTGAGGCTGTTTTATAGTGTTTTTTCAACTTTTCATTTGTTTCTGTGGATTTTGAAGAGATTTGAGTTGTTTTTATGCTGTTTTTAGCCTTTTGATGTGTTTTTGAGTGTTTTCAGCTCATTGCAAGGGTCTTTCCATAGTTTCTTGTGTTTTCAAGTTATTTGAGTTGTTTTTATTGTGTTTTTAGCCTTTTGCAAGTGTTTTTGAGTGTTTTCAGCTCATTTCAATGCTCTTTGCACAATTTTCAAGTTATTTGAGGTTGTTTTGGGGTGTTTTTAGCCTTTTCATGTGTTTTTGAGTGTTTTAAGGTCATTTAAAAGCTGTTTCGTTGTTTCTTGTGTTTTCAAGTTATTTGAGGTTGTTTTGTAGTGTTCTTAGCCCTTTCTTGTGTTTTTCAATGTTTTGTGCTCATTTCAAGGCTTTTTTCGTTGTTTCTTGAGTTTTCAAGTTATTTGAGGTTGTTTTATGTTTTTTTTTTCACTTTTTATTCGTTTTTGTGCGTTTTGAAGTGATGGAGTAGTTCTTATGGTGTTTTTAGCCTTTTCAAGTTATTTGAGTTGTTTTTATGGTGTTTTTAGCCTTTTTCTTGTGTTTTTGAGTGTTTTAATCTTATTTCTATACTGTTTTCATAATTATCAATTTATTTGAGGTTGTTTTATGGTGTTTTTAACCTTTTCATGTGTTTTTGAGTGTTATAAGGTCATTTAAAGGCTGTTTTCATTGTTTCTTGTGTTTTGAAGATATTTGAGGTTGTTTTGTGGTGTTTTTAGCCCTTACATGTGTTTTTGAGTGTTTTGAGGTCATTTCAAGGCTCTTGTCATTGTTTCTTGAGTTTTCAAGTTATTTGAGGTTGTTGTATGGTGTTTTTATCACTTTTCATTCGTTTTTGTGCGTTTTAAAGTGAATGTAGTTGTTCCTATGGTGTTTTTAGCCTTTTCAAGTGTCTTAGAGTGTTTTAAGCTCATTTGAAGGCTCTTTTGATATATTCTTGCGTTCTCAATTTATTTGAGGATATATCACAATGTTTTCGGCATTTTCATGTGTTTTGGAGTTTTTTTTAATGTCATTTCAAGGCTCTTTTCGTTATTTCTTGCATTCTTAAGTTATTTGAGGATGTTTTGTTGTGTTTTTAGCCCTTTCATGTGGTTTTGAGTGTTTTAAGGTCATTTAGTTGATGTTTTCCATTTAGTCGATGTTCTTTTAGGGTGCTTTTAGTACTTTTCATACGTTCTTGTATATGTTGAAGAGATTTGAGTTGTTTTTATTGTGTTTTAATCCTTTGCATGTGTTTTTGAGTGTTTTAAAGTAATTTCAAGGCTCTCTTCGTAGTTTCTTGTATTTTCAAGTTATTTGAGGTTGTTTTGTGGTGTTTTTACCTTTTTCATGCGTTTTTGAGTGTTTTAAGCTAATTCCAAGGCTCTTTTCGTAGTTTTTTGCATTTTCAAGTTATTTGATGTTGTTTTGTGGTGCTTTTAGCCTTTTGATATTGTTTTGACTGATTTAAGGTCATTTCAAGGCTCTTTTGATAGATTCTTGAATTTTCAAGTTATTGGAGCCAGTTTTATAGTGTTTTTACAACTTTTCTTTCATTTTTGTGCATTTTAAAGAGATTTGAGTTGTTTTTATGGTGTTTTTAGCCTTTTGATGTGGTTTTGAGTGTTGTATGCTCATTTCAAGGGTTTTTTCATAATTTCTTGTGTTTTCAAGTTATTTGAGTTGTTTTTATGGTGTTTTTAACTTTTTCAAGTGTTTTCTAGTGTTTTAAGCTCATTTCAATGCTCTTTTCACAATTTTGAAGTTATTTGAGATTGTTTTGTGGTGTTTTTAGCCCTTTCATGTGTTTCTGATTGCTTTGAGCTCATTTCAAGGCTCTTTTCGTTGCTTCTTGAATTTTGAAGTTATTTGAGGTTGTTTTATGGTGTTTTTACCACTTTTCATTCCTTTTTGTGCGTTTTGAAGTGAATGGAGTTGTTCTTATGGTGTTTTTAGCCTTTTCAAGTGTTTCAGAGTGTTTTAAGCTCATTTGAAGGCTCTTTTGATAGATTCTTGTATTTTCAAGTTATTTGAGGATATTTCATGGTGTTTTTTTGCTTTTCATGTGTTTTGGAGTTTTTTAAAGTCATTTCAAGGCTCTTTTCGTTGTTTCTTGCATTTTCAAGTGATTTGAGGATGTTTTCAGGTGCTTTTAGCCTTTTCATATGGTTTTGAGTGATTCAATGTGGTTTTGAGTGTTTTTAGGTCATTTCAAGTTTGTTTTGACAGATTCTTGCGTTTTCAATTTAGTTGATATTCTTTTAGGGTGCTTTTACAACTTTTCATACGTTGTTGTGTATGTTGAAGAGATTTGAGTTGTTTTAATGGTGTTTTAATACTTTATATGTGTTTTTGAGTGTTTTAAAGTCATTTCAAGGTATTTTTCGTAGTTTTTTTTCATTTTGAAGTTATTTGAGGTTGTTTTGTTGTGTTTTTACCCTTTTCATGTGGTTTTCATTGTTTTAAGCTCATTTCAAGGCTCTTTTCATAGTGTCTTGCATTTTCAAGTTATTTGAGGTTGTTTTCAGGTGCTTTTAGCCTTTTCATATGGCTTTGAGTGATTCAATGTCATTTCAAGGCTCCTTTGATAGATTCGTGGATTTTCAAGTTATTTGAGGTTGTTTTGAGGGTTTTAAGGTCATTTCAATGCTCTTTTCGTTATTTCTTGTGTTTTCAAGTTATTTGACGTTGTATTGTTGTGTTTTTTCCACTTTTCATTCGTTTTTGTGTGTTTTTAAGAGATTTGAGTTGTCTTTACTATGTTTTTAGCGTTTTCATTTGTTTGAGAGTGTTTTAAGCTCATTTCAATGCTCTTTTAATAGAATCTTTTATTTTTCAAGTTAACTATGCCTATTTTATTGTGTTTTTAGCCTTTTCTTGTGTTTTTAAGTGTTTAAAATTCATTTCAAGGATCTTTTGATAGATTCTTATGTTTTCATGTTATTTGGGGTTATTTCATGGAGTTTTTGGCCTTTTCATGTGTTTTTGAGTGTTTTAAAGTCATTCATGGCTTTTTTCGTGATTTCTTATGTTTTCAACTTATTTGAGGTTGTTTTGTGCTGTTTTTAGCCCTTTCATATGAAAACACCTCAAAACAACCTCAAATAACTTGAAAATGCAAGAAACTATGAAAAGAGTCTTTCAATGAGCTTAAACACTCAAAAAACTTGAAAAAGTAAAAACAATGATAAAAACAACTCAAATCTCTTCAAAACACACAAAAACGAATGAAAAGTGGTAAAAACACCATAAAACAGCCTCAAAATAACTTGAAAACGCAAGAATATGTCAACGGAGCCTTCAAATGACCTTAAAACACTCAAAACCACATGAAAAGGCTAAAAACACCACAAAACAACCTCAAATAACTTGAACAAGGAAGAAACTACGAAAAGAGCCTCGAAATGAGCTTAAAAAACTCAAAACCACCTGAAAAGGATAAAAACACCACAAAACAATCTCAAATTACTTAAAAACGCAATAAACCATGAAAAGAGCCTTGAAATGACTTCAAGACACTCAAAAACACATGAAAAGGCTTGAAACACCATAAAAATAACTCAAATCTCTTCAACACACACAAAAAAGGTTAAAAAATAGTAAAACACCCAAAAAGAAGCTCAAATAAATTCAAAACACAAGAATCTATCAAACAAGCCTTGAAATGACCTTAAAACACTCAAAAACACTTCAAATAGCTAAAAACACCATAAAAACAACTCAAATCTAATCAAGACACACAAAAACGAATGAAAAGGGGTAAAGACACCATAAATTAGCCTCAAATAATTTGAAAACGCAAGAATCTATGAAAAGGTCCTTGAAATGACCTTAAAACACATAAAAACACTTGAAAAGGCTAAAAACACCACATAACAACCTCAAATAACTTGAAAACGCAAAAATCTATCAAAGGAGCCTTGAAATGACCTTAAAGAACTTAAAAACACATGAAAAGGCTAAAAACACCACAAAACATGCTTTAATATCTTGAAAACACAAGACACAACAAAAAGAGCCTCGAAATGACTTTAAAACACTAAAAAAAACGCATGAAAAGGCTAAAAACACCATATAACAACCTCATATAACTTCAAAACACAAAAAAAAAATACATTAAAATCCAAAAAACATTATAAAACAACACAAACTTGAAAATGCAAGAAACAATGAAACGAGTCTTGAAATGACCTTAAAATACTCAAAAACACATGTAAAGACTAAAATCACCATAAAACAACCTCAAATAATTTGAAAACGCAAAAAACAATGAAAACAACCTTGAAATGAAATCGAAACACTTAAAAACACATCAAAAGGCAGAAAACGCCACAAAAACAACTCAAATCTCTCAAAAAATCAAAAACAAAAGAATAAGGCTTATAAACATCATGAAACAATCTCAAATAACTCGACAAGGCAATTAACACAAATGAAAAGTGACCATAAACACCATAAGATAGCCTCAAATAACTTGAAAATGCAAGAATCTATCAAAAGAGCCATGAAATGTCCTTAGAACACACAAAAAGAAATGAATATTGGTTAACACACCATAAAACAACCTCAAACAACTTGAAAAAGAAAAAAATTATGAAAAGAGCCTTAAAATGACTTTAAAACATTCAAAAACACATGAAATGGCTAAAAACAACAACAACAAAAAAAAAAAGCCTCAAATCTCTTTAAAACACACAAAAGCAAATTTAAAGTTGTAAAAACACGGTAACACAGACTAAAATAACTTGAAACAAAAAAAATCTGTCGAAAAAGCCTTGAAAGGACCATAAAAAACTCAAAACCACATGAAAATGGCTAGCAGCACCACAAAACAACTTCAAATAACATGAAAACGCAAGAATCAATCGAAAAAGACTTGAAATGACCTTAAAACACACATAACCACATGAAAAGGTTAAAAAAACCACAAAACAACCTCAAATAACTTGAAAACGCAAGAAACTAAGGAAAGAGCCTTGAAATGGGCTTCAAACACTCAAAAACACATGCAATGTCTAAAAACACCATAAAAACAACTCAAATAACTTGACAATCCAATAAACAACGAAATGACCTTAAAACACTCAACAAAAAATCAGAAGTGCTAAAAACACCATAAAATAACTCATATCTCTTAAAAACACCCAAAAACGAATGCAAAGTGGTAAAAATATCATAAACTATGCTCAAATAACCTGAAAACGGGAAAAAAAAGGCTCTTTTCGTAGTTTCTTGCATTTTCAAGTTATTTGAGGTTGTTTTGTGGTGTTTTTAGCCTTTTCATATTGTTTTCAGTGATTTAAGGTTATTTCAAGGCTCGTTTGATAGATTCTTGAATTTTCAAGTTATTGGAGGCAGTTTTATAGTGTTTTTACCACTTTTCTTTCATTTTTGTTCATTTTGAAGAGATTTGAGTAGTTTTTTAGAATTTTAAAAACATTTAAGTCTCTTTTCGGGGCTTCTTACATTTTCATGTTATTTGAGGTTGTTTTGAGGTGTTTTCATATGAAAGGGCTAAAAACAGCACAAAACAACCTCAAATAACTTGAAAACATAAGAAACCACGAAAAAAGCGATGAATGACTTTAAAACACTCAAAAACACATGAAAAGGCCAAAAACTCCATGAAATAACCTCAAATAACATGAAAACATAAGAATCTATCAAAAGATCCTTGAAATGAATTTAAAACACTTAAAAACACAACAAAAGGCTTAACACACCATAAAATAGGCATAGTTAACTTAAAAAATAAAAGATTCTATTAAAAGAGCATTGAAATGAGCTTAAAACACTCTAAAACAAATGAAAAGGCTAAAAACACCATAAAAACAACTCAAATCTCTTAAAAAGACACAAAAACGAATGAAAAGTGGTAAAAACACAACAAAACAAAGACAAATAACTTGGAAACACAAGAAACAACGAAAAGAGCCTTGAAATGACCTTAAAACGCTCAAAACAACCTCAAATAACTTGAAAATCCACGAATCTATCAAAAGAGCCTTGAAATTACTTTTAGAACACTTAAAACCATATGAAAAGGCTAAAAACATTATAAAACAGGATTAATTAAAGTTAAAACACAAGAATTTATCAAAAGAGCATTAAAATGAGCTTAAAACACTCTAAAAACACAAGAAAAGGCCAAAAACACCATAAAAATACCGTAAAACAACCTCAACTAACTAGAAATTACAGGAATCCATCAAAACAGCCTTAAAATGTTCTTAAAACACTCAAAACATTATGAAAGGGCTAAAAAAAGCACAAAACAACCTCAAGAAACTAGAAAACACATAAAAGTATGAAACGAGCCATTAAATGACTTTAAAACACTGAAAACACTTGAAAAGGCCGAAAACAACATAAAATAACCTCAAATAACTTTAAAACACAAAAATCTATCAAAAGAGTCTTGAAATGAACCTTAAACACCTATAAACATATGAAAAGGCTAAAAGCACCATAAAATAGGATTAATTCACTTGAAAATGTAAGAATCTATCAAAAGAGCATTGAAATAAGCTTAAAACACTCTGAAACACATAAGAAGGCTCAAAACACCATAAAAACAACTCAAATCACTTAAAAACACACAAAAACATATGAAAAATGGTATAAAAAAAAAGAAGCATAAAGCAACCTCAAATAACTTCAAAACGCAAGCAACAACGAAAAGAGTTTTGAAATGAACTTAAAACACACAAAAACACAAGAAAAGGCTAAAAGCACCTTAAAATAGGCTTAATTAACTTGGAAATGTAAGAATCTATCAAAAGAGCATTAAAATGAGCTTAAAACACTCGAAAACACATGAAAAGGTTCAAAACACCATAAAAACAACTCAAATCTCTTAAAAACACACAAAAACAAATGGAAAATGGTAAAAAAAAAAAAAAGCATAAAACAACCTCAAATAACTTCAAAACGCAAGAAACAACGAAAAGAGTCATGAAATGACCTTAAAACACTCAAAATCACAAGAGAAGGCTAAAGACACCGTAAAATAGGCTTAATTAACTTGAAAATGTAAGAATCTATCAAAAAAGCATTGAAATTAGCTTAAAACACTCTGAAACACATGAATAGGCCAAAAACACCATAAAAGCAACTCAAATCTCTTAAAAACACACAAAAACAAATGAAAAACGATAAAAACACAACAAAACAACCTTAAATAACTTCAAAACATAAGAAACAACGAAAAGAGTCTTGAAATGATTTGAAAACAATCAAAAACACAAAAGGCTAAAAACACCATATAACTACCTAAAATAACATGAAAACGCAGTAAACAACGAAAACAGCCATGAAATGATCTTAAAACACTCAAAAGCACTAAAAAAGGATAAAAACATCATAAAAACCTCAAATCTCTTCAAAACACAGAAAACGAATGGAAAGTGGTAAGAACACCAAAAAACACCTCAAACAATTTGAAAATACAAGAAACAACGAAAAGAGCCTTGAAATGATCTCATAAAACTCAAAAACACATGAAAAGGCTAAAAAGACCATGTAACAACCTCAAATAAGTTGAAAACGCAAGAAACATGGAAAACAGCCTTAAAATGACTTTAAAACATTCAAAAAGACATGTAAAGGATTAAAACACCATAAAAACAACACAAATCTCTTCAACATACACAAAAATGTATGAAAAGAAGTAACACCACGCTAAAAGAACCTCAACTAAATTGAAAACGCATGAATCTATCAAAACAACCTTGAAATATCCTTAAAACACTCAAAACCACATGAAAGGGCTAAACACACCATAAAACATCCTCAAATAACTTGAAAAAGCAAGAAACAATGAAAAGAGCCTTGAAAGGACTTTAAAACACTCAAAAACACGTTAAAAGGATAAAAACACCATGAAATATCCTCAAATAACTTGAAAATGCAAGAATCTATCAAAAGAGCCTTCAAATGAGCTTAAAAAACTTTAAAAATACCATAACACCAACACCATTCACTTCAAAACGCACAAAAACAAATGAAAAGTGGTAAAAACACCATAAAAACAATCTCAAATAACTTGAAAACTCAAGAAACAACGAAAAGAGCCTTGAAATGACCTCAAAACAGTCAAAAACACATTAAAAGGCTAAAAACACCATATAACAACCTCAAATAACTTGAAAACTTAAGAAACAACAAAAATAGCCTTTAAATGACCTTAAAACACTCAAAAACACATGAAAAGGCTAAAAACACCATAAAACAACCTCAATTAACTTGAAAATTGCAAGAAGAGCATTGAAATGAACCTTAAACACTCAAAAACACTTGAAAAAGCTAAAAACACCATAAAACAACACAAATAACTTGAAAACAAGAGAAACTACGAAAAGAGCCTTGAAATGAGCTTAAAACACTCAAAATCACATGAAAAGGGTAAAAACACAACAAAACAACCTCAAATAACTTGAAAATGAGTTTTAAATGAGTTTTTAAATAACTTGAAAATCCAAGAATCTATGAAAAGAGGCTTCAATTGACCTTAAATTACTCATAACCATTTGAAAAGGCTAAAAACACCACAAAACAACCTCAAATAACTTGAAAATAAAAGATACAACAAAAAGAGCCTCGAAATGAGCTTAAAACACTCAAAAACACATGAAAAGGGTAAAAACACAACAAAACAAACTCATATAAGTTGAAAATGCAAGAAACCATGAAGAAGCCTTGAAATGACTTTAAAACACTCAAAAACACATGTAAAGGATTAAAACACCATAAAACAACTTAAATCTCTTCAACATACATAAAGACGTATGAAGAGTAGTAAAAGCACCCTAAAAGAACATCAAATAAATTGAAAAAGCAAGAATCTATCAAAACAAACTTCAAATGACCATAAAAACACTCAAAACCACATGAAAGGGCTGAAAACACCACAAAACATCCTCAAATAACTTGAAAATGCAAGAAACAATGAAAACAAACTTTGAATGACCTTAAAACACTCAAAAACACATGAAAAGGCTAAAAACACCACAAAAAAACCTCAAACAACTTGTAAATTGTGAAAAGATCATTGAAATGAGCTAAAAACACTGAAAAACACGTGAAAAGGACAAAAACGCCATAAAAACAACTCAAATCTCTTCAAAATGCACAAAAACAAATGAAAATTGGGAAAAACACTATAAAACACCCTGAAATAACTTGAAAATCCAAGAAACTATCAAAAGAGCCTTGAAATGACCTAAAATCACTCAAAACCTTATGAAAAGGCCAAAAGTACCACAAAACAACCACAAATAACTTGAAAACACAAGAATCTATCAAAAGAGCCTTGAAATGAGTTTAAAACACTTGAAAAGGCTAAAAACACCATAAGAACAACTCCATTCACTTCAAAACGCACAAAACGATTGAGAAGTGAGCTCAAATAACTTGAAAACTCAAGAAAAAAACAAAAAGAGCCAAGAAATGAGCTCAAAAACAAATGAAAGGGCTAAACACACAACAAAAAAACCTCAAATAACTTGAAAACACAAGAAACAACCAAAACAGCCTATAAATGACCTTAAAACACTCAAAAACACATGAAAAGTCTAAAAACACCATAAAACATCCTCAAATAGCTTGGAAATTGTGAAAAGTGCATTGAAACGAGGTGAAAACACTCAAAAACAAATGAAAAGGCTAAAAACACCATAAAACAACCCAAATGACTTGAAAAATCTAAAAACACCACAAGAACAACTCCATTCACTTAAAAATGCACAAAAGCGAATGAAAAGTGGAAAAAACACCTAAAGCAACATGAAATAACTTGAAAACTCAGGAAACAACGAAAAAAGCTTTGAAATGAGCTCAAAACACTCAAAAACACATGATAGGGCTAAAAACACGACAAAACAATCTCAAATAACATGAAAACATAAGAAACAACAAAAACAGCCTTAAAATGACCTTAATAACACTCAATAACACTCAATAACTTGAAAATTGTGAAAGGAGCGTTGAAATGAGCTGAAAACACCCAAAAGCACTTGAAAAGGTTAAAAACACCATAAAAACAACCCCATTCACTTGAAATATCCTCAAATAATTTGGAAACGCAAGAATCTATCAAAAGAGTCTTCAAATGAGCTTAAAACACTCTAAAACACTTGAAAAGGCTAAAAACACCATAAGCACAACCCCATTCACTTCAAAACGCACAAAAACGACGAAAAGTGGAAAAAACATCACAAAACAACCTCAAATAAATTAAAATATCAAGAAACAACGAAAAGAGCCTTTAAATGAGCTCAAAACACTTAAAAACACATGAAAGGACTAAAAACACCACAAAACAACCTCAAACAACATTAAAACATAAGAAATAACAAAAACAGCCTTTAAATCACCTTAAAACACTCAAAAACACAAGCAAAGCCTAAAAACACCATAAAGCAACCTCAAATAACTTGAAAATTATGAAAAGAGCATTGAAATGAGCTTAAAACTCTCGAAAACACCTGGAAAAGGCTAAAAAACCCTAAAAACAACTCAAATAACTTGAAAAGGCTAAAAACACTATGAGAACAACTTCATTCACTTCCAAATGCACAAAAACAAATGAAAAGTGGAAAAACACCACAAAACAACCACAAATAACTTGAAAACTCAAGAAACAACAAAAAGAGCCTTGAAATGACCTCAAAACACTCAAAAACACATGAAAGGGCTTAAAACACCGCAAAACAACCTCGAACAATTTGAAAACACAAGAATAAATAAAAACAGCCTTTAAATGACCTTAAAACACTCACAAACACATGAAAAGGCTAAAAACACCACAAAACAACCTCAAATAACTTGAAAATTATGAAAAGAGCCTTGTGTTTTCAAGTAATTTGAGTTGTTTTTATGGTGTTTTTAGCCTTTTCAAATATTTTTAAGAGTTTTAAGGTCATTTTATGGCTCTTTTGATAATTACTTGCGTTTTGAAGAGATTTGAGGCTGTTTTATCATGTTCATAAGCCTTTTTCATTTGTTTTTCAGGTTTTTAAGAGATTTGAGTTGTTTTTATGGTGTTTTTAGCCTTTTCAAGTGCTTTTAAGTGTTTTAAGGTCATTTCAAGTCTATTTTCATTGTTTCTTGCATTCTCAAGTTATTTGAGTTGTTTTTATGGTGTTTTAGCCTTTTCATGTGTTTTTGAGTGTTTTAAGTTCATTTCATGGCTCTTTTGAACATTTCTTGAATTTTCAAGTTATTTGAGGTTGTTTTATGTTGCTTTTACCACTTTTCATTTGTTCTTGTGTGTTATGAAGTGTTTTGAGGTTCTTATGGTTTTGAGTGATTTAGGCTCATTTTTATGGCCTTTGATGTGGTTTTGAGTGTTTTAGGCTCATTTCAAGGCTCTTTTCATAGTTTCTTGTGTTTTTAGGTTATTTGAGGTTGTTTTATGGTGTTTTTTGCCTTTTCATGTGGTTTTGAGTGTTTGAAGGTCATATCAAAGCTCTTTTGATAGTTGCTTGGGTTCTCAAGTTATTTGAGGTTGTTTTACGGTGTTTTTAGCCTTTTCATATGTTTTTATGTATTTTAAGGTCATTTCAATGTTCTTTTGATAGTTACTTGCGTTTTGAAGAGATTTGAGGTTGTTTTATGATGTTTTCAGCCATTTTATCTCTTTTTGTGCGTTTTAAGGTCATTTGAAGGATCTTTCGATAGATTCATGCATTTTCAAGCTATTTGAGCCTGTTTTATGGTGTTTTTACTGCTTTTCATTCATTTTTTTGTGTTTTAATGAGATTTGAGTTGGTTTTATCATGTTTTCAACCTTTTCAAGTGTTTCAGAGTGCTTTAAGGTTATTTCAAGGCTGTTTTCATAGTTTTGTTTGCGTTTTCAAGTTATTTATGATCAATTTATGGTGTTTTTACCACTTTTCATTCGTTTTTGTGTGTTTTCTTGAGATTTGAGATAGTTTTATGGTGTTTTTAGCACTTTTCATTCGCTTTTGAGTGTTTTAAGGTGATTTCAAAGCTCTTTTAGTTGTTTCTTGCTTTTTCAAGTTATTTGAGTTGTTTTTATGGAGTTTTAAGCCTTTTGAAGTGTTTTTGAGTGTTTTAAGATGATTTCAAGGCTCTTTTCATAGTTTCTTGCGTTTTCACCTTATTTGAGGTTGTTTTATGGTGTTTTTAGCCTTTTCATGTCGTTTTCAGTGTTTTAATGTCATTTCAAGTTTTTTTTGATAGATTCTTGCATTTTTCATATTATTTGAGGTTGTTTTGTTGTGTTTGTAGCCATTTTCATGTGGTTTTGAGTGTTTTAAAATCATTTCAAAGCTCTTTCGACAGATTCTTTCATTCCAAGCTATTTGAGGCTGTGTTATCTTGTTTTTACCACTTTTCATTTGTATTTGTGTGTTTTAAAGAGATTTGGGGCTATTTTTTTTTTTGTGTTTTTAGCCTTTTCATGTGTTTTTGAGTGTTTTAAAATCATTTCAAAGCACTTTTCACAGTTTTTTGCTTTTTCAACTTGTTTGAGGTTGTTTTATGGTGTGTTTACCAGTATTCATTTCTTTTCACAATGTCATTTCATGGCTCTTTTGATTGATCCTTGAATTTTCAAGTTATTTGAGGCTGTTTTACGGTGTTTTTACCACTTTTCATTGGTTTTTAGGTGTTTTAAGGTCATTAAAAGGCACTTATGATTGTTAATTGTGTTTTGGAGTTATTTGAGGTTGTTTCATGACGTTTATAAGCCTTTTTCTTTTGTTTTTGATGTTTTTGAGAGATTTGAGTTGTTTTTGTGGTGTTTTTCGCCTTTCCATTTGTTTTTGAGTGTTTTAATTTCATTTCAAGGCTGTTTTCGTTGTTTCTTGCTTTCTAAAGTTATTTGAGGTTGTTTTATGGTGTTTTCAAGCCTTTACATGTGTTTTTGAATGTTTTGAGGTCATTTCAAGGCTCTTTTCATTGTTCTTGCATTTTCAAGTTATTTGTGTTATTTTATGGTGTTTTTAGCCTCTTCATGTGTTTTTGAGTGTTTTGAAGTTATTTGAGGTTGTTATATGGTGTTTTGAAGAGATTTTAGTTGTTTTTATGGTGTTTTTAGCCTTTTAATTTGCTTTGAGTGTTCATAAGCCTTTTCAAGTGTTTTAGAGTGTTTTAAGCTCATTGCAATGCTCTTTTCACAGATTCTAGCATTTTCAAAGTTATTTAAGCCTGTTTTATGGTGTTTTTAGCGTTTTCACGTGTTTTTATGTGCTTTAAGGTCATTGCGGGGCTCTTTTGACATATTCTTGTATTTTCAAGTTATTTGAGATTATTTTATGGTATTTTTGGCCTTTTCATGTGTTTTTTAGTATTTGAAAGTCATTTCAATGCTCTTTTCGTAGTTTTTTGCGTTTTTAAGTCATTTGAGGATGTTTTGTGGTGTTTTTAGCCCTTTCCAAGTCATTTAAAGGTCATTTAAAGGCTCTTTTCGTTGTTTGTTGAGTTTTCAAGTTATTTGTGTTTTTAGCTCTTTTCACAGTGTCATTTCATGGCTCTTTTGATAGATCATTTAATTCTCAAGTTATTTGAGGCTGTTTTATGGTCTTTTTACCACTTTTCAGGTAAAAAGAACCTTCAAATGACTTTAAAAAACTCCAAAGCACATGAAAAGGCCAAAAAACTCCATGAAATATCCTCAAATAACTTGAAAGCGCAAGAATCTATCAAAAGAGCATTCAAATGAGCTAAAACACTCTAAAACACTTGAAAACGAATGAAAAGTTGTAAAAACTTGAAAATCGAAGAATTTATCAAAAGAGACTTGAAATGAACTTAAATCACTCAAGACCATATGAAAAGGCCAAAAGCACCACAAAACAACCTCACATAACTTGAAAATTCAAGAAACTATGAAAAGAGCCATGAAATGAGCTTAGAACACTCAAAACCATATGAAAAGGGTAAAAACACAATAAAACAACCTCAAATAACTTGAAAATGCAAGAAACTATGAAAAAAGCCTTCAAATGACTTTAAAACACTCAAAAACACATGTAAAG
>JAOVYX010022214.1:0-14872 GCA_035668315.1 Drosera spatulata | reverse complement strand
GAACGCCTTATCATAAGTTAACATTTCAACTATTACGATATCCAAAAATATTTACAATTTGTTACATTTTAACTCATAACTTATCATCGAAAATAATGTTTGCGACGGATTCCGTTGCTAACAATATATATTAGCGACGGATTCCGTCGTTAAATATTTCTTCAAATTTATTAGCGACGGAATCCGTCGCTAAATAGTGAAAAGAATTTTATAACAATATATATTAACGACGGATTCCGTCGCTAATGAATTTGAAGAATTGTACATCACAATATTTAGCGACGGATTCCGTCGCTAACCGTGTGAATGCAAATTCCTTTAATGGTTTGTAGCGACAGATTTCTGTCGCTAAAAAAATTGGATTGTTTTACAATACATTTAGCGACAGATTTCCGTCGCTAATGGTATAAAATTTAGCGACAAGTTTGACTTTCCGTGGCAAAAAAATTCAATATTTTTCTTGTTATTTTTGCTACGGATCCGTCGCTAACATATATGTTTTTGCGACGGAGTTTGTCCGTACCTAAATTTTTCCTAGCTAAACTGCTGTTTTTTTGTAGTGCTAAATTATTGGGGATAAAATATTACGACGGAATTCCGTCACAAAACTTAATTAAAAATATTAAAACCATAATTAGTGAAAGAGGTCCGTCGCAAATCTTAAATTTTGTTCACAATATTTTGGAATTTTAGTTTATAATAGTTTGATTCTTTATTTTAAAAAACATGTTTGGAATCCTAACACTAAGAGAAGATAATTTATAGGTTTTTTAGTTTTTAATATTTTTATGTTATATTTTACAATAAGTATATATACTAATAAAATTTGATGGGTTTTGACAACATTATAATCACACTTGCTCAATAAGGTTTTAAACTCTTTATAATTTATTAAAGTTATAAATCATAACTTAAGACAATGAAGATATGATATGTGGATGATCATGATATGCATATGAAGTGTTATAAAATTTGTATTTTCATTTTATTATCGACGGAATCCGTCGCTAAACTAAGAAAGAACTCAGTTAGCGATGGATTTCCATCACTAAAATTTAATAGACAAATAGCTATTAAGTATAGTGACGGAATTCCGTTGCTAACTGAGGTTTTTCTTAGTTAAGCGACGTATTTCGTCGCTAACTTAATTAAAATTAAAATTTAGTGACGGAAATCTGTCGCTAAATGATTATGCATATATTGATGTCAGGCAACCCTAATTCACTCATCTTTCCTTCAATTGTTGAATTGAATGCATGCCGCCAATCTGTTGCTCGTCGCCTACCGCCACGCCGTACCACCCAGCACCACCGAGCCCCGCCAACCGCCGCCCTAGCCTCACCATCAAAAAAAGGTAATTGTTGTGTAGCGACAGATTTCCGCCGCTACAAGTTGCAGTTCACATTAGCGACGGAAATCCATTGCTAAAGTCATCTGTTTCACAAAATTAATACTTCCGATGGATTTTCATCGCTGATGTTTTACAAAACCAAAAAAATTTTTAGCGATGGGAATCCATTGTTAATATTTCTAATACGAAAAACACAAATATTTGCGATGAAAAGATCAATCCGTCGCTGAATTTTACATTAGCGACTGAACTGTCGCTGAATTTTACATTAGCGATAATTTTTTTAGCGACGGATTGATTCCGTCGCTATCTGTCACAAATCATATTTAGCGACGGATTTGTTGATTTTGACGATGGAAAATTTCCGTAGCTAAATTGCATATTTTTTGTAGTGTGTATTCGCTTAGTAGGCTTTTGTTCCTTGTCATATACCCTGAGTATCCATTGTCCAGGTACTATATCCCATCTTGTTGTTCCTACAATAAAGGGGTGAAGTCTTGTACATGGTACCCACAAGTATGGGTCCTCACTTGTTAGTTTTGGGCACCTATACTTGAATAATTCTCTTATGTGGTGTCCTGCAATCAAATGATTTGTGATCGGGTTCGCCACAAGCTTCTTTTGCAGTGGTTGTATGAGCCACTATCTGGAACATATCATCATCAAGGGTTTACAAGATCTTATTTCTGGCCCTTCTATCAATCAGCACCAAGTTCCAATCCTCATTTATCCAGAGAGACTTTAGTTTGTCCACTTCGTTTGATGCATCGGGTAGATCTGAAATTTTTGATATATATGGCCCATCTGTGACTATATCATACAACCTTTCATCTATTAAGTCTAGATGTGCCAGCATTCTCAGTTTTCAGTGATAGAACTTGTCAAATGAACAAGCTGGTGGCTCACCACTGTTAGGACACTTGGGTAGCTTTGGAGGAGCCATGTTTTCTTCACAAAAGACATTGTTAGAAACTTCTTTGCAGGCTTATATCAAAAGAAATGTCCTTTTCTATCCAAAAATTGTTAATTCTGAAAACTCAGGCTCTGATACCAATTGTTATTCCCAGAGGTACAACCTAGAAGTGGGAGGGGGGTATATAGGTTGTTTTAAAATTCTTCGATATATGGCAGTAGAATATTTAACAAGTATGCACTAGTTGTTCTTGCAGACTGCAAGATGTGTCTGTTGCAGAGACTTATGCTTTCAAAGCTTGTCTCTCTATACTCTATACTTTATTTCTAATAGTTCTACTATGTGAATTAATGCAGAGAAAATTAAGAACAAAGGATTTTATACTGGTTCAGACACTCATTATCAACTTATCAACGAGTGCTTAGTCCAGTCTTCCCTTGGTGACCGTTAAAGTCAAGCCAAGAGTTGAGTTCACTATCTTCTTGTTTTTGGCTTATAGGAAAACCCCTTTACAAGTTCACAACTTGTTAAAGGCTAAGAACCTAGATCCTTGCACAGATCCTTCTTTGGACTCTGTTGCAGTTCCTTGTTCTTAGACTAGTGAACCCCCTTCTTTTTGATTCTTCTTTACAGCTCACTCGGACAATTGCATAATGATTTCTGTTTTCTCTTCTTTCTGAGGGAGTTCAACATATCATCGTCCACGCATTTGTCTTCTTTTTTTCTTTTTTTCTCTGATCTCCTTTTATAGGCTGAGGGGATGAGAACCCGTTACTATACTATTTAGATGTTGACAGCTTTGTCTGTTTGCTCACAGTGACCCCATCACCGATGTTGATAGACTTGTTTCAGCTTTTTTGATCCTAGTATAGATTCTCCATACCTCAAATCTTCGATTTGACCAATCCTTTGATCCTTGTCTAACCTTGCAATCAGCTCTGCTGCATTTAGCCTGCTGTCACTTAGTCTGCACCCATTACCGTTGAGACCTCGTCTGCACTCGATCACTGCTGCAACCTCGTTTGCACTAGCATTGTTGCAACCTAGATCCTGAAGCATTTGCAGGCCTTTTGCTGTCCATGTATGTCTTAACTGCATTGCTAAAATCTTCATGTAGTAGTCTATATCTGGTGGCCCATAATGCTTTCTATCTATGGTCATCTGCTCTTTCGCATCAAGCCTAGAATGCAGATTACTAACCTGATTTCCAGCCTAAGCACACTAACTACATCATGGTTTCACTCTTAAGTTTTGTTCGTCGATTTCTATACAAATGGAGGGATTGCATATTCCTATCAGACTTGTCCAACATGGCTGTGGATGAGCTCTTGGGGTCACTGATGACTCATGAATCCTACCTGATGGCCATCATTGGCGAAACAAGTACAAGGAAGAAAGACCTGGGCACTGAAAGCAGCCCCACAAGACACTGAAAATGATGATGATGATGTATAATACAATGAATTGAATCTAGGCTCTCTCTATTTAATTAAACTATCAAATCCCGATTCGATTCTAAAAAGAGTAAGGTAAAGAGAAATAGAGGAGCAAAGAAGATTAGTCACAGATACTTTATCTGGAATCTTCATTATCCCCCATTCCTTCCTATGCCAATACTTATAATGACACCAAAATGATTGCAACCAAAATAAGTAACAGGTCATTTGTGTTGCAATCTTCTGTGTCTTAATAAATCATAGCCATGTTTAATCGATCAAAAAAAGTGATCTTTTTTATCTTCATCGTCCTCTAATTTTATGAGTGCGCCTTACGTCCTCGATAAACATTTGTCGTACCTCTTGGACAAGGATTTTATAGAAGAGATCAAAAGCCGCATCCTTACATCTGTCTGGTGGCAAACATATTCATTCTGGAACCATAGTAGGTAAAATGGAAGGGGAACGAGACATCACCTTATGCTTCGTTGATTTATTACGTGATGATTCTATTGAAAAAGATAGAAGTCGCGGTATTTATTTCACCCAATCTTGGGTTTTCCTACCAAGTGTTCTACCCGTAGCTTCAAGGGACATTCATGTTTGGCATATGTCCGGTCTAACCGAGATCTTTGGGGATGATTCCGTATTACAATTCGATGGAGGAACTTTAGGGCACCCTTGGGGAAATGCGCCAGGTGCTGCAATGAATTGAGTAGCTGTAGAAGCATGTGTATAAGCTCGTAATCATGGACAAGATCTTTCTCGTTAGGGTACCAAAGTTATACGTAGGGCAAGCAAATGGAGTCCTGAACTATCTTTTGCTTGCTGAAGTGTAGCACAGGGATCCTTCTGCCGGATAGTCTCTTTCTTCAAGTTGAATAAAGGCGCAACAAATCTAATTCGAATTTGCAAGACCCAAATCCAAAAGAGAAAAGAGAGAATTCTTCTTCTTCCTTTTTTTTTCTTTTTTATCAATTTATGGAATGAAAACTGAGTCTCCTTCTGGTGCGCCTTTGAAAGAAGACCAATCTACCCTTTTTGGACCCATTTTTTACGAACTCGAAAAAAAACTTTGAATTCAAACAATTCTAAAAACATTTAGAAAATTTACAAAAGACGTAATGCCTAGAGATCCAATAAGGGGGGAGTTCATGGTGGTGAAAACTGCTTGCTATGATTATTGTTCATTCTCCTATCCTCTTCTCCTTGTATCTTGTCTTGTGCACCATATAGACTATGGACCCAGGGTGATTCTCCAAGAATGGCTCTGTTAGGGACTTTCAGTTCTGGAGTTACGGGGTGAGTGATGCGCTTCAATCAAATAAATATCTGTAACTCGATCCCAAACTGTCTAAGTTTCATCCTATGATCAGTACGGGTGACTTATTATTTCAGTGTGAATTCTTTCTAATTTGAAAAATAGGATTTCAAATCGATTTATTATCTCTCTTTTGCATTTTTTTTAAATTCCAATCTCTATTAATTAGAAATTTCAATTTCAAAATAGAATTATGATAACATGTCACCTTACCAATACGAGCTTCACTCTGGTGTGATCTGTCGTCAAGCTCGCTGGATCCGTATCCGAGTCTCGGCCAAGGTGGCTCTTCTGACTTCGGATGTCTCCTGCATTGCTAAATATTTGATGAAGAAGGCCTTTCTAGGGTTACCTGGTTATTTTGGTCCTCGTAAACCCTAGCATACATAGGATGTGAGAGATTGAGAGTGCTGTTGTCAACCCTAAGCAACGTACCAAAAGAGCCCACAATCTCAAAGAGATATGAAGGGTTAGTCAAAAGGTTGTAGATTATAGGAGAATTGGGTCATGCCAAGCCAATTGGTTCCAAACGACAGCAAACTAAGATTCTGATTTTGGCTTAAAGGATGGAGTCCAGCGTAAGAGGCGATAAAGATCACTTTCCATTGGGTGAGACTCTCTGAACCACGCTTTTACAAAGTCATCATGCGAGGATAGATGGATCATAACGTGGCGAAGGCTGTGAAAGATGGGCCACTGTGTGGTGTTGCAAACCCCAGGTTTTGTTGATGTACTCATGGATGAGTGAATCGAGGGGCGGCCATCCGATAACTTCGCTACAAGAGTGTAGTGATGTTGATTTTAGATTGAGAAAGAAGAGTAGATCCTAGGGTTGGGGTAGAGAATGGGATGAAAGAAAGACCGCCAACAGTTTAACGTTGTTTTGGAGGAATAGAAAGATCCTTAAGAACAGGAGTCAGAGTCGTAGGAGGAGGACAAGGATTATTGGTCAGAATCGAGGAGAAACAAGGTTGAGCTGGCCCCTAAAAAAAGTTATTTTTGCGTTAATGAAGGCTATTTCAGGGGCGTGAGAAGGTTCCCGTTGAAGCCTACACTTGGTTTTATGAGTTGTACTCTAGTGATAGAAATGACTTGGAACAAAAAGCGTCACTTGCATGAGAGAAGGAAAGCAAGGCACTGTATTAGCCAACTAATACTTTTGCACGGATGGTCTTGCTCCTGGATCAACATTAGGATTGAGACTCCAACTTGAATATGTTATCATCTCAGACTTGAAGTTTGAGCAAGGATTGGAACAATAGGTGACAGAGCAGCAACTATAGCATCAGCTCCCGTTACTTTCGGTATTGGAAAGTTCAGTTACGAGATAGCGAGTCTCATTAATGAAGTGGCAGAGTTCTCGCCCAAAGGTGAAAATTCGAGGAGCTAAGTCACTGAACCCGAACTTAGTGATTTATCGAGCACGGTGAGCACAACTTTTGAGTCTAGTTTTTTGCACTGATCCAATCAGTCTAAGGATGATAAGCAGTAGTAAACTCAAGTCAAATACCAAGTGCTACATGCAAAGACTTCCAAAACTTCGACACAAAGCGAGGATCACGATCAAAAACAATACACAGGAACACCATGAAGTCTAATGATCTCCTTCTTGTATAACTGAGCAAGACGATCAAGACTGAAAGTCATCTTGATTGCCAAGAAGTGTGAAGGTTTCATTAGTCGATCTACAATCACCCAAGGTGCATCATACCCCTTACTCGTAGTGGGAAAACCAGAAACAAAATCCATGGTGATGTCCCCCCACTTCCACTCAGGAAATGGAAGTAGTTGCAAGATTCCTACTGGTTTCTGATGCTCCACCTTCACCTGTTGACACACCAAGCATCGTGCTACAAAATCAGCTACCTCTTTCTTCATGCCACTCCACCAGAAAAGCTCACGTACATCATGATATATCTTGGTGCTATCAGGATGAATGCAAAACTTAGAATTATGAGCTTCTTCTAAGATTTCGGACCCAAGACCGTCCTTGCTTGATACACAAATCCGGTTTCTAAACCTCAAAATCCCATCAGAGCCCTTCGAAAAATCTGCACCATCTCCTTTATCCAGATCTGCTACGAACCTCTGACACGTTGTATCGTCTTGTTGTGCAATTCGGATTCTATCAAGTAATGCCGATTTTAATGTCAACTGACTACATAAAGTTATGCCACCTGGCGGGACAACTTCAATGGACAATCATCTAATCTCCTCAATCAAGGTACGTTGTGCAGTTAGCATAGCTATGCCCTCCGGTATCTTCCTTCCCAATGCATATGCTACAACCCTTGGTAATACTGGATGTTGACATCATAATCTTTCAGCAACTCCAATCAGCGCAGTTGTCTCAAATTAAGTTCCTTCTGGGTAAAGATGTACTTCAAGCTCTTGTGATAAGTGAAGATCTCATAAGACTCTCCATATAAATAATGCGGCCACAATTTGAAAGCAAAGACAATAGCTATCGACTCAAGGTCATGGGGAGGAGAATTCCTCTCATGTGTCTTCAATTGGCGAGAGGCATAAGCAATCACCTTCCCATTCTGCATCAAGACGCAACCCAAACCTTGAAGAGAAGCATCACTATATATCACCCATTAACCTCCCTCGGTGGGCAACGATAGAATTGGAGCTGATATCAACCTCTTCTTGAACTCCAAAAAGCTTTGCTCACAGTCATCAGACCATACAAACTTCACCTCTTTTCTGGTAAGATTCGTAAGAGGAAATGCAATGCAAGAGAATCCTTCTACAAACCATCTATGTGAATCTTTGTAACTGAGGTAGGACAAGGCCAGTTGACAATAGCCTCAATTTTACAGGATCTACTGCTATCCCATCCTTGCATTTCTTCAACTTGGCATATAAGTGGTTATCTCGAAGTGTCTCACCCTCAAGTGTTTTTCATGATCAGCTTTACTCTTCGAATAGATCAGAATGCCATCATTAAATACCACTACGAACCTATCCAGGTACGGCTTAAAGGCTCTATTCAAAAGATCCATAAATGTCACAGGAGCATTAGTAAGGCCAAAAGACATTACCAAGAACTCACTGTCCATAACGAGTTCTAAAAGCTGTTTTGGAGATGTCTTTCTCTCTCACTTTCAACTGATGATACCCTGATCTCAAATCAACCTTGGAGAATACCTTAGCACCCTGAAGCTGATCAAATTAGTCATCTATACGTGGCGAAGGATATTTGTTCTTCACGATGAGCTTGTTAATCTCTCATAAGCCGCATTGACTCATCTTTCTTCTTCACAAAAAAAATTAGGCCTCCCCACGGGGGCACACTAGGCCTTATGAAGCCTTTATCAAGGAGTTCCTACTGCTGAGTCTTGAGCTCTTTCAGCTCCTTCGACGTCATTCTCTATGGCGCTTTACAAATGGGTGTGGTGCCCGAAATGAGATCAATAACAAAATCAATCTCCCGATCTGGTGGAAGACTAGGTAGATCCTCAGAAAATACATCTGGATACTCCCTCACCATGTACAGATCTTCTTACTTCGGTTCTGGCTGCTGAATATCGACCACATAAACTTTTTAGCCATCACAGCCTTTTCTCAACATCTTGCTTGCTTTCAAGAATGAAACCAAACTAGTATATGGAAGTTTTCGATCCCCTACATACGTGAATTCTGGCTGACCATGTGGAGAAAAGATAACCCTCTACCCATGACAATCAATCTTGGCATGATGGCGAGCAACCCTATCCATGCCTAAAATGACATTGAAACCATGAATTTCCAAAGGAAAAAGGTCCACATATAAGGATTGATCACATATCACTACAGCACAAGAACAATGCACATTATCTAACTTTATACAACCCCCCAAAAGTGTAGCATCTAGCAAATGAACATCCAAGGGGACTATACAAGTAGGTAAGGCATGCAAGAATAAAAAAGTACTCGATCGAATACTGATGAAATAGGAAGTGTGCCTTGCACCACCGAGGGTGATGCCTCAGCATCCTCCTGAGTAAGTGAGAAACCCCGTCCATGTATTAGAGGTCGTTCACCAATCGCTGGCCCTTTCTCATGAGGCTTTTGAGCAGACGACTCTGTCTGAGGTGCCTTCTACTTGAAGTTAGAAGTCTCTGAGCGAGCTGCCTGATGACTCTGATAAGGTTTTGGGGTCTCTGGTTCTGATGAAAATATCTGCTCGGACCCTGAACTCACTGTGGTTGACTCTTAGCACTACCCCCTCCTTGCCTCCACACCTTGGGCGTGTGTCCAAGTCTTCCAGATGAATTGCATCTCTTTGGAGTTTCATTGCAATTGTAACCTCGTGAGTGCCGCTGACTGCATCTAAAGCAAAGTGCATAGTTAGAGCCACCAGCTGACTTATCGATCCTGAAGCTATTACTGGGCTGGTTGTACTGAAATTTTCATCAGACCATGAGAACTTGAACTTCCTCTGATTCCTCTCATTACTGCCATGTCCCTGCAATTGGGAATCCCTTTCTCTTTTGCTAGGATTCCCCTTGTGTAAATTAAATGCCTCCTCAATGCTCATAGCAACCTCGACCAGATCTATCATGGTCCTACACTTTACAGCTCTGACATGAACCTGTAGCTCAGTGTCCATGCCCCTGATGAAGAAGTGCACCTTGTCCTCCTAGTTTGATAGTAATTCTGGGGCAAACCGTGCTAGCTCAGAAAACTTTTCCTCATACTAAAGAATACTCATATTTTCGTGTTGTAAATCCAGCAACTCTCTCTTCTTCTGGCCCCTCGTGGTGAAGGTGTAGTACTTCTTTCTGAATTCAAAAAGAAAAGTAGTCCACTTAAGGACTTCTCCCAAAGCTCTATACTGATCCTTGACTCCACGCCTCCATATCTCAGCAGCACCCTCCATTTGATAGATAGCCAAAGAGACTTTCTCCTCATCAAAACAGTTTAGCCTCTCCAGTACCTTCTCCATCCTCATCATCCATATATTCGTCTCAACTGCATCTGGATTTCCACAAAACTTAGGCGGATTCACCTTTCAGTAACTTCTCGAACATACGACTCTGATCTTTGTCTGAAGGGGTCACAATAGTAACTATTGTGGAAGGAGTGGCTCGAGCAGCAGATGCCACTGTAGAAGACGGAATGATGGGAGTAGTACCAATCTGGTTCGCCATAAAGGTAATGAATGCTTGCTGAAAGTTCTGCATAATCTCTGAAGGGAAATTAGGAGCCATAGGAGTCCCACTTAGAGCAGAGGAAACTCACATGGTAGTAGGAATGGGGGTCACCTCTCGAGGCTACTCTCCTACATTTTGGTTCTGTGGATTAGCTAGTCAATCAACAGCTGAAATAACTGGTTCAACCCTCCCCTCCCCACCATTAATAGGAGGATTAGCACTAGATGATGAAGGCATATTGTACGATGAGCGTTGAGTCGATATCATTTTGATAACTACAAGAATTGAGCGGTGAAACAAATTAGAACGACAAGAAGTTCAATAAACATTGAAAAATAACAAACCTCAAACCCAAAATTGATTCAACCATAAATCTCAAGATGAACATGAAAAGAAACCTGAAAATCCCAAACGATACATAGATTAAATTCCACAAAGCCATGATAATAGATAGTCGAAAACCAACAAAACATAAAATCCCAAGTACGGAAGCAATCAAATAGTCTGGAAGAGAAACATAAATTTTAATCCTCAATCTCCTAAAACCAATAGAAGAATCTCTAGACAATGTATGCAGGCACTCCTATGAGGTCCAAGGTCGAGCGTCACACCGTCTAGCTACACCTATGTACCTGAAGAAAATAATCGGATAAAACCGTCAGATTCAACGCTTAGCGAGAATTTAACATAGGGATCAAATGGCATACAAAAGTGATAGGAATGTGCAATCCCTCCATTTGTATAGAAATTGATGAACAAAACTTAAGAATAAACCATGATGTAGTTAGTGTGCTTAGGCAAGAAATCAGGTTAGTAATCTGCAGTCTAAGTTTGATGCGGAACAGCAGACGGCCACTGATGGAGAGCATTATGGGCCACCAACTACAGACTACTACAGGGAGATTTCAGTAATGCAGCTAAGACATACATGGACAAGGATCTAGGATCTAGGATCAATCTTGTTGACAAGGGCAAACACCGCAATGCAGAAAAGGTTGCAACAGTACTGGGTGTAGACAAGGTTGTAGCAGTGACCAAGTGCAGACAAGGTCTCAATGATACTGGGTGCAGACTAAGTGGCAGTAGACTAAATGCAGCAGAGCTGATTGCAAGGTTGGACAAGAATCAAAGGATTTATCAAATCGAAGATTTGAGGTATGGAAAATCTGTACCAGGATCAGAAAAGCTGAAGCAAGTCTATCAACATCAGTGAGGAGGTCACTGTAAGCAAACAAACAAAGGTGTCAACGTCTAAATAGTATAGTAACGGGTTCTCATCCCCTCAGCCTATAAAAAGGGGATCAAAGGAGCTCAGGGGAAATAGATGTGTGAACGATGATATTTTGAACACTCTCAGAAAGAAGAAAAATCAGAAATCATTGTGCAATCATTTGAGTGAGCTGAACTGAAGAAACAGGAAGAAGGGGGTTCACTGCTCTGCTCTGAAGAACAAGAAGCTGCAGCAGAGTCAAAATAAGGATCTGTGCAAGGATCTAGGTTCTTAACTTGTAGCAAGTTGTGAACTTATAAAGGGTTTTTCTTGTAAGTCAAAAACAAGAAGATAGTGAACTCACCTCTTGGCTTGACTACACTGGTCACCAAGGGAAGATTGGACGAAGCTATCGTTGATTAGTTGATAATGAGTGTCTGAACCAGTATAAAATCATATGTTCTTACTTTTCTTTGCATTGTATATTAGAACAGTTAGAAATAATTTAAAGAGTGCAAAGAAACAAGCTTTGAAAGCATAAATCTCTGCAGCAGACACATCTTGTAGTCTGCAAGAACAAGTAGTGCACACTAGTTAAACACTCTACTGTCTTATATCGAAAAAGTTTTAAAACAACCTATTTATCCCACTGTAGGTTGTACCCCTGGGAATTACAATTGGCATCAGAGCCTGACTTTCCAGACTTAACAGTTTTTGGAAAGAAAAGGTCATTTCTTTTTATATAAGCTTGCAAAGAAGTTACTAACAGTTTATTTTGTGAAGCAAACATGGCTCCTCCAAAGCTACCCAAGTGTCCTAACAGTGGTGAGCCACTAGCCTGTTCTTTTGACAATTTCAATGACTGAAAAATGAGAACACTGGCACATCTAGACTCAATCGAGGAAAGGATGCATGATATAGTCACAGATGGGCCATACATACCAAAGATGCTAGATCGACTCGATGCATCAAGGGAAGTGGACAAACCCAAGTCTCTCTGGACAAAGGAGGACTGGGACTTGGTGCTGGTTGATAGAATGGTCAGAAATCAGATCTTCAAAGCCCTTGATGATATCATGTTCGAGATAGTGGTTCACACAACCACTGCAAAAGAAGCTTGAGACGCTCTAGGGACAAATGAGATCAGAGAGAACAAGAAGGATGTTCACATGCAGCAGTATGACTGGGTGTCAATGAGACCTGATGAAAATCTATCAAGTTTCTATGAGACATTTAATGTGTTAATCAATAATCTCAAAACTCTAGGGAAGACTTTTGATAACAAAGAAGTCAACCAGAAGTTTATGAGATCCCTTGGTGAAATATGGGGAACAAGACCACAACAATAAGAGAGTCCAGGGATCTTGCAAAAATGTCCCTGGCACAGCTGTATGGAGTGCTGCACACCAACAATCTTGAAGTGGAGCAAAAGAAGCAAATTGATGAGGCTGAAAAGAAGACTCTGGCCTTCAAAGCACAAGAAAAAATTCTAAGATCTATGGCAGAGGAGGACAGTATTAACACCTCCTCTGCAAGTGAACAAGCAATCTCAGAGGAACTTGCACTAATGGGCAAGAAATTCAGAAAATTGCTCAAAAGGAGATATATCAAGAAGAACATCTCAGCCAAGCCCAAAGAAGCAAAAAATGAGGTCTGCTACAGCTACGAAAAGCCAAGGCACTATAATGCACAATATAGATGACCAAGACAGGAATCGTCTGCACAAAGAAATAAGAAAGAATACAGCAAAGGACACTCTGGAAGAAAAGAAAAAGGCAAGGCCTATGCTGCGAAGACATAGAGTGAGGCAGACTCAGATGATGAGGAAATAATTTCAAACGTACAGCTCTGTCTCATGACAAGGGGTGAGGAAAAACAAAAGGTATTTGATCTCTCAAACTCTGATGCCACTCTAAAAGAACTAAAGGAGGCTCTTCAAGAGACCTCTGAGACTTTTATTTCTCTTTCAAGGAAAATACAAACAACCTCGAATTGATTGTAATTTTCAAAGAAAATTACAATCTGCCTTGTGAAAAAATTGACAATAAGTCAAATGACTTGGCAGTGGTTCAAATGAACTAAAGGAATCAGATGAGAAGTTAAAACTTCTCACTATAGTGGTGGAAACGCTCACAAAAAGAAATGTTGAGCTGTATGCTCAGGTAGACACATGGAATGGAAAGACCCTGGATTTGAAGAAGATGCTAATCATGGGTCAATCCTCATGTGATCGATCAGGACTGGGATACAAAAGCTGAATGAGTGATGCTGTACACTCAAAAGTAAATAATGTCCATGTAGCTTGCAAGGAAGAGGTCAAATAGACCTCTGTAAAAATATTACAGAAGGGTAAAACCTCAGTTGTACAAGGGAAGCAGAGTAATAAAGACTATGCTGCTCAACCCAAAGAGGTTGAACCTTCTGTCAAAACATTGCATAAAGAGGAAACCTCTACTGCAAAAGGAAAACAAAGCAATAAAGTCTCTACTGCTCAACCCAAAAAGGTTGAGCCCTTTGGGCAAAACAGCAGCATAAACAAGTGCAAAACACCACAAAGTGCATACGGTCAGAGGTAATAAGACAAAATTCCATTAAGAAGCTGACAAGAGCTCATCTGAAGAAATTGACAATAAGTCAAATGACTCTACAATGGTCCAAATGAACTAAAGGAATCAGATGAGAAGTTAAAACTTCTCACTATAGTGGTGGGAACGCTCACAAAGAGAAATGCTGAGCTGCATGCTCAGGTAGACACATGGAAAGGAAAGACCCTGGATTTGCAGAAGATGTTAATCATGGGTCAATCCTCATGTGATCGATCAGGACTGGGATAAAAAAGCTGGATGAGTGATGCTGTACACTCAAAAGTAAATAATGTCCATGTAGCTTGCAAGGAAGAGGTCAAATAGACCTCTGTAAAAATATTACAGAAGGGTAAAACCTCGGTTGTACAAGGGAAGCAGAGTAATCAAGACTATGCTGCTCAACCCAAAGAGGTTGAACCTTCTGTCAAAACATTGCATAAAGGGGAAACCTCTACTACAAAAGGAAAACAAAGCAGTAAAGTCTCTACTGCTCAACCCAAAAAGGTTGAACCCTTTGGGCAAAACAGCAGCATAAACAAGTGCAAAACACCACAAAAGTGCATACGGTCAGAGGTAATAAGACAAAAGTCAATTAAGAAGCTGACAAGAGCTCACATAAACCTAAGTATGCACCAAATTACTCAGTATGGAACAAAACTTCCAATACTGCATGAAAAAGATCATATTTAAAACCCTCCTGCACATACAGAATGCGGCAGAGGGAATGGAAAAATTCAAACAAACTACCTAGATTAGTGAGACCAAGGATTTATTGCTATAATTGTGGCAAACCCAGTCACAAATCATTTAATTGCTGAACACCACACAAGAAAATTATTCAAGTGTGGGTGCCCAAAACTAACAAGAACCCATGTTTGTGGGTACCATATACAAGACTTCATCCCTTTATTGCAG
>JAOVYX010022213.1:0-14873 GCA_035668315.1 Drosera spatulata | reverse complement strand
ACTAAAGAATTTTTTTTATTTTTGTCTAACAGAGTTCTTATCAAAGTTGATAAAATTTATGACAAACATAATTTTCACTCTTCATGGATTTAATCATCGACTAACTTATTCATCTCATGTTCGTTTATGATAGGTGTCTTAATAAGGTACGACAAAAAGAGAGTTGTCGAAGTGAGTTATTGGTTACCATAAAGCATGTCATAACCAAAGTAACACAATTACTCTATATCAAAATGAGAATATAACATAGACTAAAAATATCGCAGTATGAATAATTCTCTTACACCTCATGACATTGACCTAACACCGATTAGCGTCAAATCATGCTCACATTCATATGTTTATATGTTAACAAAAAAAGAATGACATTAACTTATAAAGTTGCTACTAATGTCAACCAAAAGAGAATGGCTTGATTGCATACATATTTCACCTATGTACTAAGGTGATCAATCATAATACATAGAATAGGCAATTGAGGACAAATCAACACATGATACCATATGTCTTGAACATGAAATTACTGAATTCATAAATCATGTCTCATAAAGTCCATGAAAGAGTTCCAACTACTATGCTATACTAGATCCTTGCGCTGTCATAGTCATGAATAAAGATGACAAATTCAACAGACAATCGAAAGACGTCATCACCACACAATTAGGGAAAGAGTATAAACCAAATGATCATTACAATCCCATAATGAAGATGATCCAGCAGAGCGTAGATCGTAACCGCTTGTGATAAACCTCTCATCAATGACGTCAAGAGAAGATCAATTCGTCACAATGTTGGCCTTGTCTCTGATGAAAAACTCCGATAAAAGTCGTCTCTTTTTTGAACTTTGGGAGTGGGTATATATAGAAAATATAAAACAACCGAAATCCAACTAAAATAGAAAGATAAGATTGTACAATTTTAAGGGGTGCACGACCCATGCATTGGTGCCATGGCCCTTGCAAAGGCATATAGCCTGTACTTAAATTTCTCCTACTCCGTGCCCAGGGAACTTCATAACCTCATGTTGCACGGCCTGTGCTTGACATGCACGGCCCATGCCGATCATCAACTTGCATACTTCGATTTTAAAGCTCTAACAAATGATAAACGCGTCTCGATTCCTCTAGAATCAACCAAAAACTTCAGAAAACTAGATGCAAATCTTCTTTCAAGCAGCGCACGATCAGAATCACTCCAAACTCTTCATTCATGAAAAACAAGAAATACGCTAGTATCAACGTTCTAAATAGTAAAAGAAACTAAAAGGACTAAAACTGACACAAACATGTAACAATGACTAAGAAAACGACGTATGTTTACACACACATCAAATTCCCCCAAACTAAACATTCCCTTGTCCCTAAGCAAAATAAAACACACAAGAAGAAACATGAACAATGTAAAATACAAAACTCAAAACAACTAAATAAACAAGTGTTATATCTCATATTTCTGCAAGCCTTTTCATCATTTCCTTCTCGCTACACTACATGTAGTTATCTTCGTATCTCTAGACGATTTCTTAACAAGACACTACTCTCCAACCCAAAATGATCGTGAGCATCATATCAACACTCTCATATCATACGCAAGGATGAAAGTTTAACTCAAATAAGACAACGTCGCTATAAGCATTCACATACTAACCACCTTCTTATCCGAACCTAGTATACATCGTATCTCATTTCAATATTAGACCAGGATCAACGAAAATAACAAAGTAAGTGAAAGGAGGTCGGCTATTTGGTTTGTGGAGTTAGGATGCAAGGGTAGGAATATGATACGAGTCAAGATAAACGACCAATACAGCCATCCCTGAAGGCATTGTGCCTTTACAAAAACAACACCAAAAGTACTATACCAAACAACCTTTTTTTGAGTCACCCCTTCTTTTTTTGTTTTTGGGTTGATGATTTCTCGAAATAATCTCTTTTTTTTTTCTTTTGTTTTTTGTTTTTCGACATAAAGATGAACATTAATGATACAACAATACGGTCCTAGCATATTTTGTGCCATATTACAACATAAGAAGCTAACCATCTCTGTACAAAAATATCCAACTTCGTCACCTTCACTCGCATATATAATAATGTTCAAAAGGGTTCTTTTGTGAAGTTTAATGACATGTGAAATGCAGAACAACTCAATGAAGTAGAAGAATGCCCAATCAAAACCATGTATCACATAAGAAACGAGATAGAAAGCAGGAAAATAGAAAATCATAGCGTTAGGTCAGGGAGGTCTATAGGGTTATGGCTACACAAAGAAATGAAATAAATAATTTACGATGCACATCTCTCCATCTTACCATTACCAAGTAGCTAGTAGCTTAAGCTCGTTGCATTATAAGAGTCTAGCCCCTATCGTTGCCTTCACATTCCGTGTTTAATTGTCCCCCATAACCATGTCTTTGCTAGAGATGCAAATCTAACGATACTCTGGACAACAAACCGCTATGTAACGAGATGGATTTCAACTTACGCCATCTTTTATTTCTAGTATGACACTTGTCTCATTTCTTTGTTTCGAGTTGACACATTTTGCATAATTCCTAACAACTCTTTTGTAAGTTTCTCTATTAAAGCAAATTTTGACACTTCTAGGCACATTTTTTTTTTACTAAGTAAGACGCAAAAACAAAACACAACATGACATCATGACAAATAAATAACAAAACTCAATAAAAAAAAACTGATTCAAATGTACATAACTCCTCCCCAAACCTAAATCACACATTATCCTCAATGTAAAAATGATAGAATAAAGATCAAAGGACAATACTTATAAAGCTGCGTGTCAGTTTCAGGAGGAAGTCGGTAGATACCGCCTCCGAAGAGTATTCGTCACATTCTGAAACAGAATTCTTTTTATAGCTTTTGGTTTTTGGTTAACTGAATCTTCACTCTCCTGCTCTCTCTTAATCTTCACAAGTTTTTCTTCCTTCAACTTCTTAGGCAATTCTCCAATGTTTGAATCAACGGAATCCTCGTCTTTCGATTCCACATTTCACTTTTCTCCATTAATCTTCAAATTCAAGTTCGGAAAGAGCCAAAACTCTTTCACCAGGAAAACTGCACAATGAAATATTGCAGGCAGCACTAAACGCTTTTCAGGATTATCGTGAAATAATAGCGAAAAATAATCACCATAAAATTGAAATTTGCGAGAATTAGCAATGAAATCGTGTCCAAGTGTATTAGCCTTAATAATATTTTAGCACTCAAATTATGTCCTAAAGCTATAGCAATGGATGTAATTAAACCTCCAAAAACTATAGGACCTTTTTCATTTAAAGCAAAATTGTGCCAACAACGAGCTAAGTGAGATGCATAATCAATATTCTTTTTATTGTACACTGCCCATAAAAACATGATTTCATCCTTTCTCAATTTTTCATGCTTAGATCGTCCAAAAATGGTATGACTCATTGATTGTTGAAGATAATAGAACGTTGGATTATAGATCATAGACTTCCAGGTCAAAAACATAAGTTACCGCATTTTGTTCATCAAAAGTGCTCCTACCAGAAATAGACTTCCAAAATTTATGTATATTCCATTCTACATTTTTTTAAAATTGTCTATCTCCTTTTTTCCTAAACCATTAAGTTTATTCAAATCATCAACAGCTATCACATGATTAGTATTGAAAAGTTGAAAAGCAATGAAACCAAATTCAGGATACTCATCTGTTTCAATATTGATTTCCAAGGTGCTCAAAAATTGCAGAGTTACTCGTTCGTAGATTGCCATCTCTCGCTTGCAAAGTTCTCCCATTTAGCCTTTTTCAGCGTCCTCTCAATATTCTCGAACAATCTAAGTTTGACTCAAGTAATCTAAATTGCAGAGAATTACCCTCCTTTTAATTGAGCAGTCCAACGAGGTGTTGCTTTTATGATGGCCTCATACAAATGGGGAATGTCCCTTAAAGTTTTGGGTTTCACTTCCTTCGTCATGTCAACCTTCAATCAAACAAATAACAATGACAACAAAACTTATAGAGTAGCCAATTATATCAATGGACTATGGAAATTGCAATCATTTATCAATTCAATTCAATCCAAATTCACACTCATTTATCATTACCAAACATCAATCCATCATGAAACACAAAAAGTCAAATCAAAGATCGAATTTTTCCTCGTTTAGTCACAATCCCCCAAACCCTAATTTTTCTAGGTTTAATTGAATAATAAAAATCAAGCATCTCAATTCCTTTCAACACATAAGTAGCGTCAACGTTACTAAAGTAGTTTAGATGCAATAATGATGATAAAATCTAAGAAATTTCAATTTTACCTTCGGATGGAATTGATAGATCTAAATCAGGATTAACGAGACCGTTGATAGACGAGTGTTTGGTGGATTGATATCATCACTTTGCACAGATTGGAGTTGATATTGATGAAGATTAGGTGTTTTAGGTCGTTTCTTGTCGTTGGTGTTTGTGGAAGGGTCAAATAAAAGTGAAGAAAAGGGAGGAATCACGTATTTTTAAAAGCAGAATTAGGGTCACGCACGGCCTGTACGGGCCGTGCTCAGGTCTATTCAGTTTAGCATGTGGCACGATTCGTGCGCCTAATGTACGGCCCGTGCTAGGGTCATTTTCAAGACATTTAATTTTTCCTTTTTCAACTTTAAAATTGATTTTTTTCAATCTTTCATGTGTTTCATTAACATTTTTCATCAGATGAGAACTTGAACAATGCAGACATTTCTGGTTGCTCTTCGTTATTACTTCTTTATTTCCAAAACGACAACCATAAATTTAAAACACATGGGTGGCCTCCCATGAAGAGCTTTGTTTAACGTCGTCAGTTCGACCATACTGAGCAATTCTTGGATTAATCATATCAAAGGTTTGTTAAAGAATTGAATAAGGAATCCAAATTTGAAAAACTCTCTTTCTACACTTTCATGCTCTTGCATTCTCAACAATATCTTTCTTAATCCATACATTTTTCGTCCGTTGTCTCTTCAAATAGCACCTCGAAACACGAGAAAAAGAAAAAGGATTAGTTACAGTTTTAGCTTGATAGCAAAAATAACCATTTTCTTCTTCTTGCTCATTCGATGTTTTCTTCTTTGAAAGACCGTACCAATTGGAGTCATACTTTCTTTTGGGACTGCGTTGTTAACAATCACTTTTAATTGATCACAATCATTTTTTTTTTTTTTCAATCACAACCAAGTGCTCATTAACTTTCTCAACATTAGCATCAATCACTGAATTTCCTTCCTCACTTTCTATGATATCAATGGTCTCCTTAACTACGTTATCTTCCAAACAATCAATCAAAGCATTATCATGAATAACATTAATAGCATCTATATGGGACTCGAGGAAATCCAAAATTGAATTCATGTCATCTAAGTCATCAAACACATCTTCTTCAAGAGTTGTGACTTTATAGCAAGTTTCAATTGATTCACTCTTTTCATCATCAAACACATTAAAGCGTAATTCTTCATTGCCAGTCCTCATGCAAAGAGTACCTTTATCAACATCAATTACTGATCTAGTAGTTCGCAGAAAATGATAGATGATGAATTAGATGAATCAATAGAATCTTCTTCCATTTTCAGCACATAAAAATCAACTCTGAAAGTCAACTTATCTACTTTAACCATCATATCCTCAATTAAACCTTCTGGACGAACTAAATGCCCATTTGCAATTTGTTTTTTTATATTTGTCGACACAAGAGGACCAAGGTCAAGAGAATCAAACAAAGAAGTTGGCATTATATTCACATATGCTCTTAAATCAAGCACGCATTAAGGAATAGTAATTCCATCAATATCACATGGTACAAAAAATGCTCCAGGATTTTGTTCTTTGATTCTTCCTTCGTTTCTTGTGTTTTTATCAGATTTCAATGTCACTGAACTCATATACTCTCTTGGATTTAATGGTTCGGATGGAAGTTGGTTTGTTACTTGAGATTTAAGTTTGTTTACTTCTTGAGCAAGTTGGCTTACTTGGCTTTCAACACTCGAACTACTTGAACGTATTTCTTTTTGAAACCTTGTTGAACTCCTTCTCATTGCCTTCACAAGTTCTTCTAAAGATTTATCATTAGAATTTTGAGGAATTTGCTTTGAATAATTCTGGTCAACAAACCCTGATGGAGGATTGTTGTAACTGATTGGTTTGAAGTTTTGGTTATCAATTCTCCACCTGAAGTTTGGATGATTATGCCACCCTTCATTATACGTCATATTTTGAGCATTTCCTTGGCTAGGAGGACCAAGAAAATTACCCACTGCATTCACTTGCTCACTGTCATAAAGAGTTGGGCACACATTAGTGGCATGACGAGGAGTAGAACAAATTCCTCAAACTTTGACTTGTGCAATGTTGTTTTTGTTTGGAACCATCAAGGTGATTAAACTCATCAAGCGATCAAGCTTTTGATCGGTTAAACTTGAAGAACTTGATACTTCATTGACATTACGAGAGAGATTGAAGTCTTGAGAGTTAGCTGGCATTTTTTCTAGGATTTGACGTGCAACTCGTGTTGTTTATCTAAAAGATCATTACCACATGTTGCGTCGACCAGACCACGGTCTATGGCTGGTAGACTTTGATAGAAATAGCGAATCAATAAATCTTTAGAAAATTGTTGGTTTGGATAGCTTGAGACAAGACGTTTAAATCTTTCCTAATAATCATGTAACAATTCCCCTTTCTTCTATCTAATTGAGCAAATTTGTTTTTGGATTGTTGGGATTTTTGAAGTCGGAAAGTACACCCTCTGTCCCATATAAATTGCGATAAGTTGACTTGGCACGAAAATTAAGAAAACTCTTTGACTTGGTGATTTTTCCTATATTACCCTTGTGAGTGGGCTGAGAGAGAAAAAATAAGAGAGATTAGAGTAGAATTGTGAGTGGATAGTGAGAGAAAAACAATAAAAAAAGTGAGAGATGATGTGACATAAAGCGGGGGCATTTGAGGTTTTTCACTTTACAAAAATTGATAAATATGAAAACGTTGCAATTTATGTGGGACGACTAAATTTAGTAATGTGTCACAATTTATGTGGGACGGAGGGAGTACTTATCTAAGAATAGGGATTGCATTTGCCCCCAAGTGTTTATGGTTCCTTTGGATAAATCATAGAGCCAATTCTTAGCAGCATCTTGTACACTGAATAGAAAAGCTCTAAGCTTAACTATCTCATCATTCACTACGTCCGATTTCATATTCGCACATACTATCCTAAATTCATTCAAGTGTCTATGTGGGTCTTCACCCGAAAGACCATGAAAAGATAGTAGTTTATTAAAAAAAATCCAGAATTAAGTTTAAAATATTCTTGTACATCAGGGAATACAATACGCAAAGGAGGTTCATTGTTATCATCATATTCAACTATTTGTTTTAACGTGCGAGTGTCAACTGATGAATTTGACGGATTTTGTACATTTTGTGGGTTATGCACATTTTGAGTATTAACAAGTTCAGCCATATTAAAAATTGGAAAGATATCACCAATAGGTCGATTAGGAGCCCTTTTAGATGATGCTTCACCTTCTTCAATTGGTGAACTTCAAAATGTGAGCTCACGAACTATATTTTGAACGTTTTCTCCTGCTTTTGTCCACTCCTCAGTTGCATGGAAGACAATTAATTATTGCTAAATATCAATGCAAAAAAGAAAAATCAATAGAAGATAAATTAATTCACACCGTTCCCCAACAACGGCGCCAAAATTTTTTAGAACCCGTCGCAAGGTACTACAAATTGAAATACCCATATTACTACTTCATACAACACAATTTTAATAAAAGTGTAGAAGTGATGAGCACGAGTCGATCCTATAGAGAACGTCCTTTTTAGATTTGATGAATTAAATTTTTGATCTACCAATTTTCTGTATTTTTTTTTTGGGGTTGGGGGGTTGTTGGAAAAAGGAACAGAAATAGAAAAGTCAATTTAACTAAAGAATATTTTATTTTTGTCTAACAGAGTTCTTATCAAAGTTGATAAAATATATGACAAACGTAATTTTCACTCTTCATGGATTTAATCATCAAGTATCTTCATGGATTTAATCATCAAGTAACTCATTCATCTCATGTTCGTTTATGATATGTTTTTTAATAAGATACGACAAAAAGAAAGTTGCCGAAGTGAACTATTAGTTACCATCAAGCATGTCATGACCAAACTAATACAATTACTGTATGTTAAAACGAGAATATAACATAGAATTGCAGAATGAGTCTGTCGTAGAGACAATAGTGTATCATTGTTGTCTCTTGTGTGTCCTAGATTGTTTTTTAATAGTTCTAAGCATAAGACAAAAAGCAGTCAAGTACATAAGATTTTTATATTGGTTCAGGCAATCGTTGCCGATTGATCAACGAAGGCTTAGTCCAGTTTTTCCTTGGTAACCAGTGTGGTCAAGCCAAGAGGTGAGTTCGTTATCTTCTTGTTTGTGGCTGATAAGACAACCCCTTAGAAGTACAGAACTTGCTAAGACTAGAACCTAGATCGTTGCGTAGATTTTCTCCAAAAGCTTTGCTGTAGATATTGTTCTTGGTGCAGACCAGTGAACTCTTTTCCTCAGATCTTTCTTCACAGCTCTTGAGCACGATTGCTCAACACTTGAGAGATTTTTCTTGCTTGAAATCCATAATCGTCATCAGTCTTCTCTGAGCTCGGTCAAAATCCTTTTGTAGGAGCAGGAAATTAGAACCCGTGATTGTACTGTTCTGACGTTAATTGCTGTCTGTTTGCCCCCTGTGTAAATCCTGAGTGATGTTGAGAGGCCTCCTCACAAGAACTATCAACCCTGTACTGATTTTCGAACCTCAAATCTTCGATATAATCGTTACTCAGATCCCAGTCTATTCACCAATCAGATTTGCTGCACTTCCAGTCTGCTGCGCTTTCGCCTCTGCTACATTCCAGTCCTGCTGCACCCAGTCCACTGTATTGTGATGTGACTTTGATCCTGAGATTTCAATCCTAGATCTTGAAGCATTTGTGGTCGTTTACTATCCCTATTTTTCCCAATTGTTTATCTAGAATCTTTTGTAGTAGTCTGCATTCAGGTGGTCCCCATTGGCCTTCCAACTGTGGTCTGCTCTGCTGCATGCTTCCATAGACTGCAACTCATTATCCTAGTTCTCAACTTCAACAACTTATTACAAGCATGTCCTATTCTAAAGTTTTGTCCATCAATTTTTATACATTGCAGGGATTGCACACTCCTAGCAGTTTACACACACACATCATAGGTGTTCTGTTGTTTCAAGAAATGTAACAAAATTTGTATTAATAAAGGTTTTTATTCACAAAATTGTCATAAAAGATATGTGCATTATTGATAATGCAACGACTTATACAATCCTTCAAAGTAAGAATTTTTTTTTAATTTAAAGAGGGGTAAAGCAAATGTACAATCTGTGGTACTTTAAAGATCATTGATGTTTTGAAAGTGCTAATTGTACACTATCAAATGGTATGCAAATACTTGTCAAACATGCTTTATACTCCCAAAAGTTCAAAAAAAATCTTTTAAGTTTCAAGGATATTCTTCTTAAAGGTTTTCATTTAGAAAGTATAACTAATGATGGTAAACAATATCTTTATATAACATCTTTTATTTCTAGAAGCATTGTCAAAATCAAGGTTATTGAGTCATATAGTGTTATGGATTTAAAGTCCATCGATCCTAACACAATTTTGTTTTGACACAAGCGACTTGATCATCCAGGTACTATGATGATGCGTCATATAATTGAAAATACAAATGGACATCCTCTTAACAATCAAAAATGTGTTTTAAAAAATAACAATCATCCTTGTATTTCTTGTTCACAGGGTGAGTTAATCATAAGATTTTCTCCATTAAAACTTCCCTCTGAGTCACTTTTATTTCTTGAAAGGATTTAAGGAGACATATGTGGTCCAATTTATCCACCATCTGATCCATTTAGATATTTTATGGTTTTGATAGATGCTTCTACAAGATGGTCTCAAGTATATCTTCTCTCTACTCATAATGTCGCATTTACCGAGCTTCTTACTCAAATTATTAAATTACGAGCTCATTTTCAGGCAACCCCATTAAGTCTATTCGTCTTGATAATGCCGGAGAATTAACTTTAAAGGCATTTGATGAATATTGCATGTCAATAGGTATCTCAGTAGAACACCCTGTTCCTCATATCCATAAACAAAATGATTTAGTTGAGTCATTGATAAAAAGAATCGAATTGATTATTAGACATTTACTCATGAAAAAAAGTTGCCTATCTCTGCTTGGGGATATGCGATATTACATGTCGGAAGTCTTATTCTCATTAGGCCAATGTTTATCACAAGTTCTCCCTATTAAATCATGTTAAAGGTCAAGAACCAAATATTTCTCATCTAATTTTTTTTTGGTGTGTTCTATATGTTTCTATTGCACCTTTACAATGTACCAAAATGGGTCCACAAAGAAAACTTGAAATTTATGTGGGTTTTGATACATCTTCTATTGTGAGATATCTTGAACCTCTTACTAGAGATCTTTTCATGGCATGTTTTACAGATTATCATTTCGATGAAACTTTATTTCCGACTTTGGAAAAAAAATAATATTGTAGCTAAACCAAAGTGAAAATTTTCTTGGGAGGCAATGGGATTATATGGATTAAAATATGTGTAACAAATCAATGTGAAAATAAAGTAAAAAGAATTGTTCACTTATAAGATATTGCAAATCAAATACCTGATGTATTTAATGATGCAAGTAATGTTGTGAAGTCGCATATATCTGCAGTAAATGCGCCATCAAGAATAAAATTACCTCAAGAGAAGGATGCTAATAGAGACCTTGCTAAGACTCATATTCTTGATGATAAACCGCGCTTAAAGCATAGTAGACCAACAGGTACAAAAGACACTACACCACAGAAAAAAAGGAGTGGTAAAAATGTTATATCAAATGTTCTAGAAGAGATAGAAATCTCACAAAAGGAATTATCCTCTGAAGAGGATAATATCCTTGATGAGATTCCACGGTTTGAAAATCAAGAGATCTAGATCAATTATGTGCATACAAATCAAGTATGGGATCAAGAAGATGTCATTATTGATGACATATTTGCATATGCTATTGCATCAGAAATTGATACGTCTTTTGAACCCAAAAGTGTTCAGGAATGTAACAAAGGGAGGATTGGCCAAAATGGAAAGATGCAATCCAGGCAGAATTACAATCTTTGTTTAAAAGAGAAGTTTTTGGGCCTGTAGTTCCAACACCAAATGACATTATCCCTGTTGGAAGTAAATGGGTTTTCATTCGGAAACGAAATGAAAAGAATGAGATTGTGAGATATAAGGCTAGATTAGTAGCCCAAGGATTCTCACAAATACCTGGTGCAGATTATGAGGAAACATATTCTCCAGTAATGGATGGAATCATTTTTCGTTTCCTTATTGGTTTAGCAACCATAGAAAATCTTGAAACCAGGATCATAGATGTTGTAACAACATATCTATAGGTATCCCTTGATAAGGATATATATCTATCTATCTATCTATATATATATATATGAGAATCTTTGAAGGATTTAATGTGCCAGTGACACAGAAACCCAATCAGTTATACCCAGTTAGATTACAACGGTCGTTGTATGGGTTAAAGTAATCTGGTCCTATCTGGTACAATCAACTCAATGAGTATCTGATTAAATTGGGATACAAGAATGATGATGTATGCCCATGTGTCTTTATAAAGAAATCATAAGATGGCTTTTGATGTGTGTGAAAACACGCATCGTTTTATTAATCAAAATCTTTTGTTTGAGTCAGTTTTATTGTTATTTTGTATTGTTTTAGTTTCTTTTGTTATTTAGAGCATGGATACTTCAATATCTCTTCCATTGCAACAGTGAAGAATTGGAAGTGTTTTCTGAGGATGAGTTGAACAACCACGAGTGGCACGATAAATTCTAGAAAAAATGGCTACTAATTTCCAAGATTTCAATCGTGATGAAGATTTCTCTTGCGATGTACATGAAATGTCATCCTTTTCAAATTCTACTGCTCAAAAGTTTGACTCTTTAACAAACTTGCTTATAATGCTTTTCCAAAATTGCAATAATATCCCACAAGTTGAATCATGTGGAATATGCTCTGTTCAAGATCATGCAATTGATATGTGTCCTACCCTTAATTATTATGAGCAAGTTAATGCAATGGGAAATGTTCTGGTCCTCCAAGATAAGGAAATTCTCAAAATGTGACCAACAATGAAGTGTGGCACAATCATCCAAATTTCAAGTGGAGAACCAAGAATCAAAATCTTTAACCTATAAATTTCAATAGTTTTTCACAAGGATTCAGTCAGTAGAGTAATCCAAATTGAATTCCTCAAAATGATAATGAATAATCTTTAGAGGAATTGGTTAAGCCAATGTGTAGAAACTCAACAAGCTTCTAAGAAGAAGTTCGCTCAAGTATCTCTAATTTTGAAAATCAAGTGAGCCAACTACCTCAATGAGTGAACAAGTTAAAATCTCAAATGTCTAATCAACTCTCTTCACAACCTCTAAGTCCATGTGTAAATGCAAATGCAATTGCTTTAAGATGTGGAAAAGACTTGAAAGAGCTTGAAAGAGCAAAAACAAAACAAGTTGAACCCGAATTGGAAATCAATCCAACCAATGATTCCAACCAAACTGAAAATGATTCAAGCAACCCTGAAATCTCAAAATCAACTCAATAAATGACGACAATATGAATCCTCCATATCCTTGTCGTTTGACTAAGGATAAGAAAATGGAAGCTGAAAAAGACATTCTTGAATTTTTCAAGAAAGTGGAAGTGAATATTCCTCTATTAGAGGCAATCAAACAAGTTCCTCGATATGCTAAATTTTTGAAGGAACTTGTACTAATAGAAAAAGATTAAAAGGTAAGAAACGAGTTACAGTTGGAAATAATGTTTTAGCCATTTTACAAAAGAAAATCCCTCCCAAACAAAAATATCCAGGAATGTTCACAATACCATGTATCATTGGGAATATTGAGATAGCAGGATGTATGCTTGATTTGGTAGCATCGATCAATATAATGCCATTATCAATTTATAACTCCCTAAATCTTGGACCATTAAAACCAATAGGGATTGTCATCCAACTTGCTGATAGGTCAGTGACACATCCTTTAGATCTTATTGAACATGTTCTTGTCAAGGCTAATGAATTGGTTTTTCTAGCAGATTTTTATCTGCTCAAAATGGAGGATGGTCATGGTCAGCCTTCCATATCTGCACCTATTTTGCTAGGATGACCATTCCTTATAACAGTCGAGACAAAAATAGATGTAAATGATGGAACTCTTTCCATGGAGTTTGATGGAGAGATAATTACCTTCAAGATCTATAATGCTATGAAACATCCCTATGATAAAATTCACTCTATCTGCATGATTAATTGGATTGACTCATTTACTTCTTTGGAAGATGAAATGTTTGAGTTCAATAATGAAGAATTTCTCAAAGCAATCTTGAATCTCAACACAAACGAATATGAGCCTACAAATTACAATCTTGAAAATTTGGAAGAAGAATTAATTCAACGTGAGAAAGAAATATATGTTTCTACTGAATATGAACATCATCCCTATATTTCAGAGCTATCAATAAATCATGCTCCCATCAATAGTCAACCCTCCCAAACTAGAATTGAAACCAATACCTCCACACTTAAAATATGCATACTTGGGTGATGGAGAGGCACTACCAGTAATAATCTCTAGCAAACTAACTCTCGATGAAGAAAAGAATTTATTAAATATCCTTAAATCAAACAAGAGAGCTATAGGGTAGACGATTGCTCATATCAAAGGGATAAGCCCTTCCACCTGTATGCATAGAATCTATTTGGAAGAAAATGCCAAACCATCAAGGGAATCTCAACGTCGTTTGAACCTCCTATGATGAAAATTGTGAAAAATGAGATTCTAAAGCTCTTAGATGCTGAAGTTATATACCCAATCACTGATTCCGAATGAGTAAACCCAATTCATGTGGTTCCAAGGAAAAATGGTATGACTATAGCGGAAAATCCTGATGGTAAAATTGTAGCAACTCAAGTCCAAAATGGATGGAGAGTGTGTATTGGTTATAGGAAGCTCAATACTTCTACAAGAAAAGTTCACTTTCCATTGCCATTCATGGATCAAATGTTGGAACATTTGGTAGGTTGTTCATATTATTACTTTCTCGATGGTTATTCTGGGTACAATCAAATCTACATTGCTCAAGAGGAACAAGATAAAACCACTTTTACATGTCCATTTGGGACATTCACTTATCGAAGATTTATGATGTCAATCTTGTCTAACTACATTGCCCACATCATTGAAGTGTTTATGGATGACTTTTTTGTTTATGGAGATTTTCTTGAGCAATGTCTTAAGAATCTGGAACTTGTACTTCATAGATATATTGAAACTAACCTTGTACTTAACTTTGAAAAGTGCCATTACATGGTCAAACAAGATATAGTTTTAGGTTATGTAGTCTCAACAAGGGGACTTGACGTTGACCAAGCCAAGGTTGAAGCAATTCGCTCACTCCCTTATCCTACATCCGTTAGAGAAGGACGAGCTTTTGTAGGCCATGCGGGATTTTACCGTAGATTTGATGCGAAGCCAGCCAAGGGTGTAACTATGGTGTCTTTCATATTTATCGTAAAACGTACCAATTTGTTTTTACCCCGCTATAAATACTAATATAGATAGGGAAGCAGAGGTCGATCCCACAGGGAACAGCGAATGTCGACCTAAATTCAACTTGGAGTAATTTCTATCCTAAGGAAGGGATAAGATTAAAGATAGAATTTTGGGGGGGGGGGGGGGGGG
>JAOVYX010022212.1:0-14874 GCA_035668315.1 Drosera spatulata | reverse complement strand
GCCAATCTGCCATAAAATCAAACATACAGCAGTACCAACATTCCAAGACGAAAATGAAACTAAAAATACAATTTAGATAGTACAAAGGGAATAAAAACAAGGTTTAGAACGATAATATGATGTGTGATTTCATTCACATCACATCTGATCTTCAACGTTGTGCTTCGTAGAGTGCCAAGACATTGCCACGGCATTGTTCTTAGTCATATACAACCGTTGCAGCCTTGGAGTGATCAGAAAATATCTTAATACTTTCATAGCAACTCGTTTTTTGCCTCTCAGTTTCTCCTTGTACCGAGATGCCCCACAAACGGAACATGACTCCAAGCCCAAATCCCCCTTCCAGAACAACATACAGTCATGGGGACACACATCTATCTTCTGAACAGGTAGACAGATGCCCCTCATCAGCCTATTAGTCGAGTACAACGTGTTCGTCATCACGTTGTCCTCCGGGCAGATATCCTTCGAGAGAGTAGCAATGGCATCTGTCGCCCTGTGAGGTATGTTGTGCTCACATTTTATGTTCAACAACCTAGACGTGGCCTCCAACTGAGATAGTTTGCAACTAGGATACAACGGCTCCCGTGCTGCATTCAACGTGTCAAAGAACTCCCTAGAAGCCTACGACAGATTGTCCTTGTTGTCATTCCTATTCCCCACCATGCTCTCGAAGTTAGAAGCCCCAAAACCATCTGCCATCATGTTCTCTTAGGGATTAACCCCGAACATGCTCGATGACTCACCCACTTCATTCTCACCGTGAAAATTCCACCTCCAATATTCAGGTAGAAAGCCGGACGTATACAAATAAGTCCGCACGACATCAACCAACTGATAGTCTCTATTCCAACACTTAATACACAGGCACTTCAAGTATCCAGAATAGTTGAAGGGTTGATGTTGAATAACAAAGTGTATAAATTTGTCAACTTTCGGAGCATACTTCTCACTAAAAAACCTGTCGACCAGCCGTTCATATATCCAAGATCTATCATATATTCATGATAAACCTGAATCCATCACTATCATGAAAATTCATGACGCATTATTATTTTTATTGATTAAAAAATCACTATAAATACATAGGAATTTTAGCTACTTATGAATTTTAGCTTTCTTTATTGTCATTACAAAAAAAACAAAAAAAAAAAGAATTGACAAAACCCTTTCACATGAACTACATAGACTACTTTAGCTTTCATGAACCAAAATACATCGTCCTAATCAAATCCAAGTCAAACATAACCCTAATCAAATCCAAATCCAAATCAAAAATAGCCTTTTTCAAATCCAAATCAAATCATCCATCGCATTTTTAGTTACTTAGGCGTTTTAGGAAACGTTAAATCAAATCCAAATCAAACATAGACCTAATCCTTAGGTTACCAAATGGAAAAGAAAACGGGATCTAATTTTTGTTATATCACACATTTAGCGACCGATTCGGCCGCTAAAAAATTTAAAATCATGTATAACCAAAAATTAGGTCTCGTAATCTCTTCCTATTAAAACGAAAAATTCACATTCCACCCCATCACGTCAATTCTAACAATTCCAAACATTCCTGTATAAATAAAATCATCCACGATTTAAACAAAAAAAAAAGCGCAGCAGTGATAGGGCGGTGCAAACCGTGTGTGTGTAGGGTGCAAACAGATCTGGGGTAGCAGTGGAAGGAAGAGATTACTGCATAAAAAGAGAGGATTTCTTTCCCGAACCTAATCCCTCACAAATCAAAACAACAAATCAACGAATCATATTCATCAATCAACTATCGCTATAAACACTCTACTCCACTAACCAATGCCACTGATCAGCACCGACAATGCATTAATCCAACTCATCCGAATTCACCGCAACACATTTCTATCACACTCGATTTCATTGCTAGATATCCAAATCTAGTTAACAAGTCATTTTTTTAGTACCATCTTTGAAACACTGCTCTTGATTCTACTCAAACTAAACTGAGGGAGAAATGCTTCACCTGAGAATAGTTAGAATGAGAGAGTGTCAGCAAAGATAACAGCGTTGAACACCCTGCCAGTGGAAGGGCGGTGACGGTCTTGGGGTTGGTGCTGGGGTGGTGGCGACGACGGCGCTTGGCAGTGAGGGCGGTGGCAGCAATGGTCCGGTGGCGATGGGGGCTCTTGGACGGTGGTGGCGGTGGGGGCTTGGCAACACGGTGGCGATGGCGGCTCCGGTGGCGGGTGGCGTGGCTGCTGGTGGTGATGACTGGAGGTGACGGAGATGGCTCACGATGACGGTGGCGATGTCAGCTCCGGTGTTTCCGATTTCGTGAGATTCGAAGGAATGGGGAAAATTAGATCTAGTATATAAACATTTTACGATCGATTCGATCGCTAATTAGCGACCATTTCTTAAATCGATCGTTAAATTAATTGGCGACCGAATCAGTCGCGGAATTCAGCGACCGAAACTTTAAATCGGTCGTAAAAAGGCCTTTTTTTTTTGTAGTGTTAGATTGTGACAAGAGAAGTATGTAACAAGTTTACACAATGATCATCAATTTTCTTAACCCTAAACCTAATAATATTCAAGACAAGGAGAATAAGAGTAAAAATAAGAATTCTCTCTTTTACACCAAACTCTCCTTTAACTTTCTTACACCCTATATGCTTCCCTTTTCAATAATAACACAAGTAATCATCCTATTTCTTATCTCTCTCAAAACTCTCTTAAGAACAAGGCAACAAGAAGAAGAAGGAAGAAGAAACAAGGAGAAGGAAGCAAGCTTGAAGAAGATGAGTAAGTGAAGAAATAAGGAGTGGATCAAGTGAAGTAAGGAGGTCAGCCTCTTAATTAGTAACTTTGTGAAAAAATCATAGGCTCTTAGATAAAAATGGATTTTAGTATATATTTAAGCCTCATATGTCTAGTTTCTAAAGAAGTTAATAGATCGTGATTTGGAGTTGTGAAGCTTAAATAATAAATCAAAGCGTGCGGGTATGTCAACTTGTAAAAAAGTTGGAGACATGGATGATTTTGTGGCTTGATCCATAATCACTCAATAAGAGTTAGGAAACAAGACTTATTGTAACGCCCCAATTTCTCATAACATATTGATACATAATGATACAAATGATGTCACTGTTGCTGAGTCCCAACACCCCAGCTAGGAAAAATTACTTAGCCGGTTTAGGTACAAAAATAAATAAAATCCACTTAGACATAACCAATAATACAGCGACAACTTCTCATTTCTTACATATTTTACTTAGTTCAAAAACCATAATATAGTAGATGCACATTACCACCATAACCTATATCACACCTTCACGTCGTCTTTAGCTCCTAAAAATACAGAGAAGAGAAAAACACAGAAAAATAATAATCGTGAGCCATATGAGCTCAATAACGTGTTGGCCCCCTTACCAGGGGGTTACACGAGAGAAGAAGGTAAGAAAAGAAAAGAGAAATGACTACTTACATTCTTTGTTACAGCACTCTGGAACTTATCATACCAATCCGACATTCACAATTATCATCTTAAAAATACAGTAAAGACAGACAATAGATACCCTCGGTGTTATAATTGTGCCCTTGACGAGACTTGTTCAATTTCAACTTATCAAGCTTTATTCACTTTTAATAAAAGGGACATCCACAAAAGGGGATCAGCCAAACCGGAGCACAGGGTCTCCTGCAGTAAGTTTCCCTCATACCAAAATGACCTCACAAGGTCGATGAAAGCATGTCACCACTAAGTCACTGTATAGCACATACGACAGACACAACGCTCTTTGTGTTTTATACCACGGAGTTATCTCATCAATTATGGATTTACATCCCTTTCACTCACTCATCCTCCTTATACCAACAATCAAGGCATAACACAAACGCACACATCATCTTATCACTGTACACAACAGTTGCAGTCAGTATTTTACGTCAGTCATATTTAGTGACTAGATCCATAGATTCCAATTCATATTCTTATATTCATGATATAATAATACGCATCGTCACACACAATAAATTTAAACGTCACCTTTTTATTGCACTTTCTCTCACACACGCTCAGCTTGTCCTTTATGTCAAAATGAGCGGCATCTCCAAGTCTTATAACATAATAGGATTCACATATTAATATTTTTCCCTATGAATTTTTGTTCATATTTCGTGAGAAAATCCATCATATTAATATTATGAGGTAATGTTGAGATTTATAAAAACCTTTGATACTTATTTTGATTATCCATGATGATGATTTTATGTATTGAATATGATTAGAGATATTTGTGAATATTTGGAGTTGTTTGGGATCAAACGATCATTCTTGATCCAGAAGGTTCTAAGACGGCATCCCAACCTCTGGGACGGGCATCCCGACCTCTAGAACGAGTGTCCCAACCTCTAGAAAGGGTATCTCGGCCTCTGAAACGAGCATTCCGGCCTCTGAAATGAGCTTCCCGGCCTCTGTAACGAGTGTCCTATATTTTGTCCAACTTGACTTTTCGACGTATTTAAATCTATAACTTCTTATATACAACTCCAAAAATCATTTCGTAAAATTCTACATACATTAGACTTCATAATCTATTCAGTGAATTAAAGTTTTCATTATAATTAGTTCAAGTTTATATTTTCTCCAAGTTTAGATAATTTGACCTTACTTCACTAATTTACTCATAACTCTCTACATATAACTCCAAAAAATTATTTGTAAACTGTTATAGAAACTAGACTTTCATTTCTTTTTAGTGATATAAGGCTTGTCTTATATATCTCATTATATAATTTCATATCGAGCCACAAAATCATCTCTGTCATCAGTTTTTTACTGATTGACATACCCGCACATTTTGATTTATATCTTAAGATTCCTTACTCCGAATCATGATTTAATAATTTCATTAAAAACTAGACATGTGAGAATTCAACATATATTAATATCAGAATTTATCAAAGAGTGTATAATTTTTCATAAAATTTCTAATCAAGATGATCATCTTATCTTAATATCGATGAAGGATCTTCGTAGTACTCGCCTTACCACCTAGCCCTCTTCTCCTTAAACTTCTCATTCTTCTCTTCTCTTACTTAACTTTAATGTAAGAAGTGTTTTGTTTTGTGTTTGTAAGAAATTTGCACGGAGAAGAGAGCTTATATTTATTGGAAACTAAATCAATTAAAATAGTTAAAGTGAAAAATTAGTGGATATTTAGTGAGTATTTAGTGAGTAATTAGTGGATATTTAGGGTATAATTAGTGAATAATTAATTTAATCTAGATGGAGTAGAAATTGACATAAAGAAAAATAAGTGCCAAAATTAGGTTTAGGTCATTTTGGTATAAATATGATATTTTCGTATTAATATCTTATTTCTCCATATTTGCGTATTAGGATTGTATTTCATTCATATTTTATATTATTTCTCTATTATATAGTCAAAAAAGCCTTTCAATCCTGCAAAATAAATTATAACATACGATAATTTAATATTCACATTAATTATCGTGAAACTAAATTTTATGAAATTTTTTGGGTCCTTACACTTATATTGTTGGAAAGTCTTGAAGTCTACTTTTCAAAACAGTTTAGAAATCTGTATTTGGAATTATATTATAGGATTTATGAACTGATCAGTGAAGTAAGGTCAAACTGTCTGATCCAATAAAAAAATATAAATTGAACAAATTAACAGCTATTTTTGATAAGATTTCATGATGAAAACTGTGATTCTATGAAAATTATAGAGTATAATTTACGTAAAATTTTACGAAATAATTTTTGTACATGTATACAAGAAGTTATAGATTTAAACGTGTTGAAGGTTCATGTTGGACAGAATCCAAAAATGTCCCGTTTTGACCCCGAAATAATTCCAAATATTCACAAACACTTCTTATGATGATAAAAATATAAAATCATCATCATGGACAATTGAAATGAGTATCAAAGGTTTGTAAAAAGCTCAGCATCACCTCATAATATTAATATGACAGTTTTTCATAAAGTACAAAACAAATATGCTTAACTCCATAACGTGAACAACCATTCACAAGGGAATGTATCAATATGTGCATCCTATTATATTATAGGACTTAGAGACGCTGCTCGTTGTCACTTAATGACGACGCTGAGCATGTGCATTTGAAGAATTGTGGTAAAAGATAACGTTTAGAACTGTGATTTGTGATGATGCATGATATACTTATCTAGGCGTATATAGTTATGAGATGGTTACTGAGAAATTAACATAAAATGTGTCTGACGTATCTTATTGCCTATCACTTGCTGTGTGCCGTGATGAGATGATGTATGGTGTATGTTATGTCTTGTTTTCTAGTATAATAAGGATGAATGCGTGAAAGGAGTGTAAATCCATAATTGGCGAGATAACTCCATGATATAAAACATAAAGTGCGTTGTGTCTGTCGTTTGTATTATACAGTGATTTCGTGGTGATATTCTTTTATCGACCCTGTGAGGTCTTTTTGATATGAGGGTATCTCACTGCAGGATACCCTAGGCTCCAGTTTGACTGATCCCCTTTCGCGGATATCCTTTTTTCTAAAGTTGAAGAGAGATTACTTAGGAAATTGAATAAGCCTCGCCAAGGACACAACTATAACATTGAGGATATTTATTATCTCTCATCTCTATGTGATTGATATGATAGTAAGTATAACAGAGTCTTGAGTGAACTGTTGAGTGCAGCACTACGTGAGACTTGGTTTGGTCACAATGTCATTATCTCGGTTTGGTTGATATGGAGGACCGTACTGTCATACCAAAAAGGGTATGACGTTACTAAATGACGTTGATGATGTCTGGAGGATCGATAGACTTGTGGTTTCGAGCGTTGTTATGTGGTGTTAAATGTGCTTATGTGACTAGGGTGAATCGCTGATATACTTATGATAACAATTATGAATGTCAGATTGGCATGATAATTGCAGAGCGTCGGAATAAAGAATCCAAGTGATCATTTTTCTTTTCTTTTTTTTTCTTACCTTCTTCTTTCTTATAACCCCTGATAAGGGGGGCAACACGTTATTGAGTTCATACAGCTCACGGATACTATTTTTCTGTGACTTTCCTCTTCTCTTTATTATAGGAGTAAGATTTGAAAGAGAAGTGCGATTTAAGATTTGATACAAGATGTAGTTTATGTGTGAAAGATATTCTGATCTTAGAAAGAAATGTAAATTCCGCAACAAAGGTGATATTTTGAGTTATAATTTAGTGCATCAAAAGTTTCTAAACTAATGAAGTATGAATGATTTTTTACTTAATTCTTATGATTAAGTCAGAATATATATTTTTTGTCTAGTTTAGACGTTGGGTCCAACGACAGTGACGTCATATGTATCTTTTATAAATAATGAAAATTTACGACGTTACATGTATCGTTATGATCAAATAATATATATAGGATGAATATTCACATATGTTCTCTTGAACTCGATATAAAATATAGAGAATTTCATTTTTATTACATTTGAGATAATTATTTTATATTTTTAATTTTAATACACGCATCACATATTTTCGTGGATGAATGGATATGGTGAGTTTCATTAGTTGAAGAGATTTCAGAAACCATTACAACACCAAAAGACCGTCGGGACAAATCGACTAGTTGATGAAACCATCACCTATGAATGCATCCCTCGGACGGCAAGCAAACTAAGTTAGCTAGCTATCAGCTCACCAACACAAAATGGGGAGGAAGAGTTGTTTGTTACAATCAGTTTGCATTTACAAAAACTGGCCCAAATAATAGGCCACATCACGGCCCAAAAACACAAAATACCATAGTTTATATTACCACATAAAAAACACATGAAATTAGTAAATAAACCAGCCACACGCAGCGACCTGCTTGCATCCAACCAGCCCATAAACCATGTCCAAGTCGCAAACTGTCCGGCCCAGTATGCTTGCCCATATGAAACATCCCACATCAAATATATGCTTGAACCAGCCCTCCACGATCTAGAAATATGCAGACAACAGTCCACTTAAGGAATAAGAATCAAAACCCCAAAAAAATAGTCCCCATCAAGAATAAGGAGCAACTACGATCCTGGCGCAAAACTCAAACCAAACAGCCCACATCCAAAGCTGCAAACAATCCCATCTTCGAATTAAATTCAAATCATCAACCTCCAGAACATAATTCTTCATCAAACAAGCCCTATCCATGGCAGCCTTCGAGAGGTGTTTCATCATGGCGTGTATAGATGCTTGTCCTCCCCTCAACAAAATATTATTTCGCTCCTTCCACACGATATACATAGCAGTCCACAACGTTACCTTGGGGAATTCATGCCTCATACCAGCTCCTTCAAGATACGGCATCATGGCCTCCAATGTCTAATTCCAAGATGCAGTGAGCGTAGATGGTACACCACAGCGTTTAGCCCACGCCTCAAACAACTTAAATAGAAATTTACATTGAAAAAAACGAAGGTCATGCGAATCAGGAACCTTTCGACAGAAGGCACACATCCCGCTTGTTATTCGACCCATAGCTAGATATCTGTCATGAGTCCCCAGCTTCCCTTTGACTGCCAACCAAAATTACCTACATATCACATTTGATAATATTAATGTAAAATCTTAAATAGATTTTTGAAATGCGTTGAACTTCACATTCAATATATTTTGTCTTTTGAGACAACGTAATCCTAAAAGAATGTGAAATGTCATTTATATTAATAACTTTTAATTCATCAGAAGTTTAAATTATTATCATTTATGAATTTCAAATTCATAATTACTGTTATTTTCATAAAGAAGAACTTAACATATATGTAACTCTTATGGAATTTATATGAAAATCATAATCGCTTGAAAAATTATTAACTTCCTTCTTTTTTTTATGCTTCATTTATACTACCTTTATTGGATAATAATTTATATTGATATCGTCTGCTGAACAACCACTACATATATTCTTCTAGGGTTGATGTTATTATAATAAATATGGACTAACATGCTTTAAATATTTAATAATACTATGAATAAACTTATAACTTTTGTTTATTCAAATAAATTTAATGTCAAAATTATGTAGCATGGATTAAAGGGAATGATTGACAATCATAATTATGTCCATATATAATAACATTAGATTGGTTATCAATTGGAATAAAACTATAAGAAACACTTCAAACAAACTATATATTTATATAGTCAAAGAAATATGGGCTATCATGATATATAAGAAGCACATAATATAGTTGATCAATGAAAGAAGCCCAAAAAATTTATCTAGCTCAAATTAATTCAATAAAAATATAAGCCTAATTCATAAACCTTCAATTGATGCTTAGGATCAAAATCTATATTGTAGCAACTAAGGCTGTAATAACCTAAAATATTGACACATTCTTTTTTTTATTAATAATTAATATTAAGACGAACGTAGAGAAAAACGTATAGTCACATATTAGTGTTAAAAATTTAATTCTCAAACTACATTTTTAAATAGAATTTTGAACTCGTCATAAAATTCTGAGAATTTTGATATATTTAGTTCGACGACCAGTTAAAATAATTACACCAATTATAAAACTAAAGAATAACGTAATCCCAAACTATCCTAAATTAACCAATCATGGGACGACACTGGGATTTCCTTATCCCTTCCTTTCTTTCTCCCCTGACCTTTCCCCCACCTTTTTCCCCTTCTCCTCCTCTCCCTCTTTCCCCTTGCCAAACCCCGCCGCTGCCCAGCCCCGTTGCCGCCGCAAGCCTTCGCCGTCACCTCCCTCCCTTCCTTCCTCCTCCTCCTCCTTCCTTCCTTTCCCCCCACTTCTTCTCCCCTCAACGAGCCGCCGTCGCCAACCTCCCCCATAGCCGTTGCCTGCTACCGTCGCCACTGTTGCCAGCTGCCGCCTGCCACCATCGTCGGACAGCGTCCCTGCCTCCCAGCTATCGGATCCAGTCGGCCAGCCAACCGCCACCACGATCTCCCCCGTCACAGCCCAAGCTCAGCCAACGTCGTCGCCCTGCTTCGCACACTGCCTCCGCCTAATCGCCACCAACCACCTCGTCGCCCCACAGCCGCCGCCACCGACTGCCGCGCTCACTCCCCTCCTCTCTCACGTGAGGTAACCCAACCCCTCCTAACTTCCTTGATCGTGATGTGAGACTGTTTGTGATGTCCTGATGTTTGATGGTGTGAATTGCTGGAGTTTGCGACTGTATTGAGATGATGGTCCGCAGGTTGCCGTGAATTTGGAAGATGAGGATGGTGTATGGGGGTGATGGTTTGGTTTGATAATCACTATTAGCGTAACGATTGACGATAATTCAATACGAATTAAAATTAAATGCAACGTATATACATATAATAATGAATCGTCGATGAATACGCGAATATAAATGATGGGATAAGCTTAATTGAGACGCTAATTAAGAATGGAGAAATAAACGAATAAAAATGGGACGAACAAAGTAATGTGTTCTAATAAATTCGATAATCATGAAATGAATAAACCATACGAGTTAACGTTTGAGGATCTACCAAGTGACAAGTTGATAAATCGACGAAATGGTATATGCTGTAACTAATTAAAACGTTGAACCTCGTGCGAGAATGATATCGGGATGAAGGAGAGGTTCATTTTCCCTTATATGGAATTAGTATTATCAACTTAGATGCTGGACAGTGCTTATAGGTATGCCACTAGGGGTCGCTGGGCAAATGTTTGCAGGGACCCGGGGGTGGGCAGGACTTAACCCCCCTGGCAACACGGGTGCTGAACAGTTGCTAGCAGGGAGCCAATCGACGATGCGCTGATGTGGTTTCGTGTTGGGAGTGGAAGGAATCTCCATTGGTTAAGCATCTTACATATTTTGATTCGAGCATGTTTGTTGACCTAATCCTCGGGTGGTCGAAAGTGGAATAATAAATTCAAAAGCGTAAGAACATGGATAAAAAAAATTAAATGTAAAAGGGACCAGAAGGAGAAAACTGTGACATTGTGGATAATGGGGTTTTAATATACTGTCAAGCGACAGCTACACACGTGCTAGGGTCTTAGCATGTGCAGTCATGTCGTTGGCAGTACCCGGGGTCTACCGAGCGATTCCTTACTCACGAGTGGTTGTGCTATGTAATATGGAGATTGAGATATGTAATCATATCAGATGATGCTTCCTTTTTGTTTTTGTCAGTAGAGCCTATACAAAATATTGCCTTGTTATGGATATCTGTCTGTAGCGACAGTAACGTCACGTGTTTATAAATTATAAAAATATCGTGACGTTACAAAGGCAATTTCAACATAGTACCAAGAGATTCCCCAAATTAGGAACTAGACCAAAATCAAGAAATCAAAATGATACATATGGTCATATAAGGATATCTTTCATTTGGTGGTCTAGCATGGATCGTTATCATTATGGGACACGACGTGGATCATCTCTTGTTTTAATCATTAGATTATTTCAAAGTTGCTATAATGTCCATGAATATTAGTAATAGATACCAACTCATTGCAATTTAATTGCTATAAATATAAGTCGTATTAATATGCTTTCCTCATACTTTGGCATATTAATCTGATCAAATTTATCAAGTATATAGTTTTCATGAAACTATAAATAATAGCAAAACCATCCAATCGAGTAAAATCAAATATAATATATGGAAAGAACACACCTTTGATGGATTAAAAAATCTGAAGACCAACATAAATCCGAGAAAACACGAGTTATACTTATCAATGTGGCCGACTGATTTGTCACTGTTGTAATCGTTGAAAATTTGGGATTTTAGCTGGTGCGTCCGTTCGATACACACATGCCAGTTATCTTGATTCTAAAAGGAACTAGTATTAATGTATTATAATGCCCTTGTTGTCCACGAGTTACAATCTTGGCCCATCGCGACTCGGCTCCTTTCTTTTCTCTATTCTAGATCCATAGGCTACAAGTATGTGATCATTGAGAGAAAAATCCAAATCTCATAAAAAGGAAAGTTAATAACTTCAATTCCTTCCTGAACATGTGAAATTTTGTCACACTTGAATCCTCAATCCACAATCTTTACGATTCTTGTTTTCCACGAGCAATTTCCATGATCAATCCATATGGTGCTGATAACATGTTGCAATATATATAATCAACGATCGATGGAATCAGCTTAACGAACGAACAATATAAAATGTTGAAAGTTGTCGTGAAAGATCTCAAGTTGGCCGTATGGCATCATGCAGGTGTTTCATCAAAGCGTCCGGACATAGGCTTGTGCCATGCTCGGGCGCGAGCTTTGCGTGAAATTCCCAACCAGGACAAACATCAAACCGCCCGGGAGCAGTGGTGGTCCACGCCCCGGCGTGGTCCATGCTTCAGGACATTAAACCAGGACATCCTCCATTGCGCCCGGGCGTCGTCTTTCCCACATCCGGGCACGGAATTCAACAATTTGGAGTCCGTGTTTTATCCTTTTTGTTCAGTTTAAGACCTATAAACACCCCATGTTGTTAGGTCTTTTGGGAACGAGTGAGAGATATCAAAAAACATAGTTTTCTCTAGGGTTTGGAATGCGAAACACAAATGAGATTGAGTGGGTGGGTAAAGACGATCATTATAATCCTCTTATTGATTAGTGATTCGTTTTTTCATGCGTTTTTTCTTCCCCATGATGATTTTTTCACGTAAATTCTTGGTGTCGTTTTGCATTCTATTTTGTTTGATTGCTCTTCATGTTGTACTTGATTGATCATGATTGTCTTCTGATGGCGCTTAAGTTCCTAGCAAGTGGTATTAGAGCCAGGTTATGAGGGCTAGGAATAGACTGGATCATGTGGATAAAGATTCGATTTTTCAGGATCTAGTTTGTCGAAAGGGATATTCGAAGACTAAGGTTTGTTGGATCTTGCACAATTAGGATGATGGTGAATGTTGCAAAGTTCGAGATAGAGCCATTCGATCGGAAGATGAGCTTTAGCATATGACATAGCATAGTCAAAGATATCCTTGTGCAACAAGGATTATTCAAAACACTGAAGGGAGAGAAGCTCGCTGAGGTGAAAGATGATGAATGGGAAAAACTACAAGTCAAGACTGCATCCACAATCCGACTCAGTTGACAGAAACATCTCCTAAGAAGATATGGGAGAGGCTAGAGTCGATCTATATGCCCAGATCGTTGTCAAATACATTCTTCTTGAAGACAAATCTGTTTAATTTGAAGTTGAAGGAAGGAGCATATTTGAATGATCACTTAGCAGAGTTTAATCGGTTGATTACTCGATTAGCTAGCTTGGATGTGAAGGTGGATGATGATGATCAGGCTTTGATCTTATTGAAGTATCTTCCTAGTTCGTACTTGACATTGAAGACTACCTTACTTGTTAGGAAAGTATCTTCCTAGTTCGTACTTGACATTGAAGACTACCTTACTTGTTAGGAAGGACAAGTTGAGGGTAGAAGAGGTAGCTGTGGCTGTTCTTGTCATCAACAGGTTGAATTCTTCAGGTTCGTCCTGTCAAGGTGAAGGATATATGGTGAAGTCAGAGAACGGAAGTGATGCGAAGCCAGCCAAAGGTGTAATTATGATGTCTTCCACGTTCATCGCAAAACGTGCCAATTTGGTTTTACCCCACTATAAATACTAATGTAGATATAAAAGCAGGGGTCGATCCCACAAAGAACAACGAATGTCGACCTAAACACAACTTGAAATAATTTCTATCCTAAGGAAGGAGTAAGATTAAAGATAGAATTTTGGGGGGTGGTTAAACTGTTTAAAAGGAATAACTTAAAACTAACTAAGTAGATCGAAAGAAGATAAAATAAAGCTAAGATGTAAAGGAGTTTCTTTAAGTTGGGAGAAATATAGGGATGATGGTTGAATTTCTTTTGAGTCGCCTAGATCAATCATGGATGTTTTTGAATTTTAGATGTAATGAATAATATGGAATAGCTGTAATGAATTTTGGCTTAACTCACTACGTTCCTTAACTTCTAACTTCCAATTAGCTCGGATAGTCAAACTAACTCAATAAATTAAAACCATTCCAATTAGCTCAAACATGGTTTCATCAAAAGAGTTATTCAAAACATGAAAAAACCAGTCATAACATGAATAACAATTAGCTTAAACTAATCATGTGCAAGCATATAAAACCGTTGATTGTATATGACAATTAGCTTAAATCAAATTATATCAATTTACTACTAACTAAATCACTTAGTGCGATTTATAGCTCTAAACTATGTATATTAGGTGATCAATCTAATAAACATATATTATGCAATAGTTCTAGCTGGTTTCATGTAACAAATTCATCATTAACATCTCTGGTTTTAATCATAAATGCATCATCTCATGATCTAAGGTCATCAAAAGTGCATCAACGCATCCCTACTTATGATCTACTCACGCATATGCATCAAACAAAGCATGGCATGAATCATAGCATCGAAAACAAACATCCTGCAGAGAATAAATAACTAAGAATGAAGGTTTTACAGCACATGATGTGTTCCAAACAGTTTTTCTATGCTATACAACGAGTTGCGGATCTATTCTCCTTGAAAAGTTGATCAAAAACCCTCCAAAGCTTCTCCTCTTCACGTCTCCACCTCCTCTAATCGCCTCTGCCGTTTCTATGCTCTCATTCCTGATTAGAAGAACCCTAGAGCATGTATTTATAGGCATAGGTTGAAACCATATTGATCTAACGGCTAAGGCGTAATGTTCTACATCTTGGAGACAATCGCGACTGCGACACAGCAAGTGTCACGCCCACGAAGCATTAAAAATCTGAAATTCTGTTGAAATGTGCCTATTGATGCGTACCGTCGTAAGCACGTCAAATTTATATTTATAAGATCCCACTTCACTCTATAAATATGAGTTTAAATGTAGTAGTGGAAGT
>JAOVYX010022211.1:0-14875 GCA_035668315.1 Drosera spatulata | reverse complement strand
TTAACAGACTGGCATTCCCATTAAACGCAAAGGATTGACTTGAATATACGTAAAACATTGCCCTAACTGCTCGATCAGTGTTGAAATGGATCACAGGTCGACCGCACGCCTGACCATAGTGAGGTGACTACATAGGTTAACTTGGAATTAGTGGCAACTTTCTTTTGACAAATACAACACATGATTCCCTTGAACACACACAAAGCTATTATTGCCACTGACAAAAAAAAAGGTGGATCTCAACACAAACATAAAAGCTCCAACAGAAGCTCGTAGTAGTTACAGGTACTTATGAAGCCATGAGCTAAAGTCGGAAAATAAAGAGGATCTCTCAAAGGACAATACTTTAAAAGTATTAAACTAAAGAGGGATCCTGCACTTTCCAGAGTAAAAGGTCATTTTAACTGGTGTTCAAAATCCGGTAGACACGGGATTGCTTGATATAGTTGTCCAAAACAGTGATAATAAGAACAAGAAACAGAAACAATAACTGGCCAAGGAAAAACCAAAATAGAAAAATTAAAGACTACTTGCCCCATCCCATATCAAATTCGAAACTGCTGTTACTGCTCCAAACACAAGTAACATGAATTTGACGTGCAACTCTACTGATAATTAATCTATAAAAAATAAAATACATTTCAATATTTAGTGAAACAATGAAGCTACTCACAACCTGCATTACATTGTGTTAACTGTAGCAAGTGTTTCATATAATATGGGACACAAGGAGTATTATTTGTTCGTTCTTTTAGTTTTCTTTGCACATTTCTTCGTTCAAGAAACAGAAGTTGACACCAAATAGTTTCATTTCTGCTTAGAGAACCAAAACAGAGAAGTCATAGAAAACAGTGCCTTAAGATCTTGGTAAATCGATCCAGAAATTGGCTGCATCATTGAAGAGTGGTGCATTACCATCACTAGCGAAACCAAAGTATGAGGCAGTAGTTCCAAAGTGAATGGCCCCAGTTTGAATCCATTCCACAGCAAAAACATCTATTGTCGTCAGGCCACCCTGAATCCAGGATAAAAGAACAACGGTAAGTGAAATTCTAGATTCTAGAACACGCAAGTGCACAAAACTATATAAGAGAGACCTTTGTTTAGATCAATAACTACATAGCCGGAAAATCTAACAACCAACTCGCTAGTCACTGCAATCTGCATTCTTCAGCAGGGCATAAAGATGGAGCCCAAAAACATTTCCAATATCAGATATCCCCGTGATAGCTTTAGAAATGTAAATGGGAATCCTCAATCAAACTTTATACACCAATGATAGCATAGTTTGCAGCTGGACTGTGCAGAATAAAAGGACGGACCAAAGATCAAGTTTCTCATATCATTTAATTGCAACAGACCTCAATTATCATTTCCCTCAAACCCAAGCTATCTTCAAAACAAGAACCCGAGGCATCTTGATCATATTTGAAATACCCCAAATATCAGCTGTTTGCACTCAAACACCAAATATGCTCATTTAACACTGATTAAAGCCATCGGCTTCTGACAAAGAAGCTATTCAACATCTGTCAGGAAGTATTCTAAGCATTTAGGAGAAAGAGCACAAGATTACCTTCACGATTGCAAGAGCGGCAGAAACAGGATCCCGCACACCAAGAACAGTCCATACAAGTGAGTTATCTGAGCCAGCTGGAATAATTCCAATCGGAACAGAGATACCTTCCTTTTGATTCTCTCTGCTCAACAGACCGTTCAAAACCTGGAAAAAGCTATAACTATTCAACAAATGATTATCCCTTGTGTACGGCCTTTTTGCACTGGATGGGGATGGAAGGAAGAACTTATTGTTGAATGTAAACCAATAAACATCTGAAGGTTGGACACTTCATAGACCTTTTTTTTATTGGGTTTTTGACATATGATCCCCTCAAACTTGCTTAATTCCATATTACCACCTTAAAACTTCATAATTCCATATTACCCCCTTAAAACTTAAAATATGGACATTTTACCCCTTCAGCCAAATCTAATTCAAAAACACGACCTAAAATGACCAAATTGCCCTTGCCCTTTACTTTTTTATTTTCAAATTAAATTTGAATGATTGCTACTAATACCTTAAAACATGAATCGGTTACGTTTATTAAAAAAAAAAAAAAAACTTGAATCAGCTCATCTCCTTTTTTCAAATTCAACAACTATTCTCCCAATTTTGAACTTTTTTACACGCCAATTGATCTTTCATCTTCATGATAAAAAAAATGGACTTCTTTGTTCGATTTTTTTTTCTCACTTTTGCTGAGATAATTTAAGTTGGGCAATATGGTCATTTCAGGTTGTGTTTTTGAATTAGATTTGACTGACGGGGTAAAATGTCCATACTTTAAGTTTTAAGGGGGTAATATGGAATTATGAAGTTTTAGGGTGATAATATGGAATAAAGCAAGTTTTGAGGGGGTAATATGTCAAAAATACTTTTTAATTTCATATCATTAATTTACAGCAGATACCAATATAGGTTCATCAATACAGTTACTTAGCAATCAATACATTCTGATCAACATAATGGAACAGTTCATGAACCCTCTTTTCCCTCTCTTCAACAGAAAACGTGATTAAAAGAACAGGAGACAACACTAAGACATACCTCATTCACGATTCCATCACCACCAACACATATAACTCCTGCCATACGAAACCATAGAAATGAAACTCAGGTACAAAGTGATAGAAGGTAATGCCAAAATGCTGTGAAGTTTGATCAAATAGAAGAATTACACAGTAATCTCTGTACCATCAGGGCATGTACTGAAGTCAACCGAGGATGCAAGTTTTCTAGCATGACCAGCAGATTTTGTTTTGACAATCTCCAGCTTAAACCCTGCAAGCTGCCACATGAGACAGTAATAAGTTTTTCAGCTGATTCATGAGTGAATACAAAATACAAGTAGCAAGATACCATACCGTGAGAGCTTAGAATTTAGAAGAAAGTAACTAAAAGCAATAAGCTTAGTGTCTAATTATGCAGCTTGAAGTTGCTAGCTGCAATAGTACCTTAAATATTGGCTCCACCATCGTGTGAAACACTTTAGTTGAACGGCCACGTCCTGATCGAGGATTCAGTATCACTAGCATGGTAGGAGGATTTCTACACCTGATCTGTAGTTCAAGAGGAATATCACTAAAAAGAAAGTCTGAGGACTGCTTCTTTGATGATACCAGTGGATGGGGCAAACAGTTTACAAAACATTGTTGATCTGCAAAGCTGCTAACCCATTGCAGGGCTTCATCTGGGTTGGTTGCTAAGAAACGGAAATCCTTTCGACTCCTTTGAGGCTTCATGAAACAAGAGAGCCCGTATGCACGATCCTTTATTGGATATGAGTGTACAGTAAAGGGTCTGAGGCCAACATTATATGACACCTGAAGTAAACAGAATAAAATAAATTGAAGTCTCAAGGTCCAATTATCATTCATCGATACTTTTCTGGAGATCAAACGCAACAGAACAAAATGAAACTTACAGATATCACATCTGCCAAATACAAGGTATTAGAACCCCAAACCAATGCCTTGCTTGTAAGTTTAGCGTCGACAGCTCTTTGGTCTTTCACGTCTGTAGAAGTCTGTACATCAGAGGTTTTACTTGTTTTTCTCTTGTCCAACACTAGCTTTCCCGAAAATAAATCATATCCCAATAAATCAGATCGTTCATCCGCTATATCAATTCTGTGCTCTTCCTTCTTCACACTCTGCGAGTCATTCTTATTGGCATTGACATCGATCCGCCTAGATCCCTTCGCCTTACCGCGTTTCTCTGGAAAGACAACTGGGGAACAGTGCTGTCCTGTGGTTATTTGAGAGCACAAGCCCTTGCGAGGAAGAGACTGTTGAGAAGTAAGTCTTGGTGAATCACTCTTCTGAAGACTCACACTGCTCTGCATCTCTATTTTCCACACAGCAATGAAGGTGACATATCACATCGAAGCTAATCAACTTGAGACCCTAAAAAATCTCTGCATCAAATAAAAAAGATTAGACATTAAGGATCATCATGTGTCCTCTCATCATAAAACATGGATCATGGAGATTTTTATTTATTTACTTTTATTTTTATTCCTTTTTGCCTCTTTTTCCACAACAAGAATGCTTCCTCTGTGAACGGTGAAGCAAGAAAGAGGAGAACTCCAACAACTCTCCTAGCTGACGGGTCAGGAAAAGTGAAAAATGAAATCAACAACCAGCTCTAAGCCTCTAACAATCAAGGCATTAGTTTGATTCCAGCATAGCCAATATCCCAAAATGTAACGCCATTACCCCTTCTCACGCAGACAAACTCCACACACTCACAGTCCAATCATCACATCTAGACCTTCTACCTCATCCATTGATAATTTCATACATAAATGTAACTTGCCAATAGGTACTCAAAATCAATGGATGAGACAGAGGTTTGTTATTTTTTCTACCACAACAACTTACGAAAAAGTGCCGCGAACAGTCTCTATGTTGATCGCAACCGACAGTGTACATCTCACCCTCCAAAAGTGACTATCCCTGCAATGCTATTCCCTCCGATCCTCTGACTCAGCCTACGCTCCAATTCGAAGGCAACGCAAACAGTCCATCAAAATCCCACCATTGAAGCCCAAATTCCCCCCATCAAAACAGCAACTAGTACAAAACCCTAGACCCCTAAACTCAACCATCAAGAGATTCCGGATATCCTATATAACCAAATGATCGAATCTACAAATCGATGAAGAAATCGCGAGTCAGAATCCAAGGACGAATCGAGGAGGCGATCAAAATGACGAGATCTCACCTCAGATCACTGTGCTCTTGAGCTCCTGCGATGATGTGATTTGAGATCGAAGGGTTTGGATGATTTTTGGGAAATGAAGATGATGATGAAACGAGGAGTCAATCCCGGTGGATGATTGTGGATTACTACTGCACAGGGGCTGCTCACCAGCTGTGTGAGATGAGATAAGTTGGGTTCCTTTTTACTTGCTGGAATTTGGAGCTACTATCTTGTCTCGGTAAAATACCAAAAATTATTGAACTATGAAAATTATAACGAATTATTTGATAAATGATGTGTGAATGTTAGTTTGATGTCTAAAAGTAAGTCCAATCATATGTTATATAAGTTATTGTATCTATAATTTAAAATCAAATTATAAAAATAAAACTTTAATCATGAGTCAAATCTAGAACTAAATTAAAACAGAGTTTAAACTAGTGTCATATTGCCACAAAAAAATAGGTGTAGTTATCCTTATCACAACATCAGTAATGATTTTTTTTATGTTAAAAGATTTTTAAAGGATATATAATTACTTACCTAATAAAAAATAAGTTAAAATATAATTGAAAAAATAAAGGAGTAATTGAATATAAGGATGAAAACTTGGATGAAAAAAAGTTCAATATAATTTTGAAAATTTTATGATCTATTTGATAATTTGATGAGAAGTTTATATAAAATAACAACGATACTTAAATTATATTAGATACGATAATAAATATACCATCGAGGGAAAAATTTATTCAAGATAGAATCTTTTGGATATAAAATAGAACCATACGTTGGAGTGTTAGTTCTGCTAAAAAGTTTTGTTAGGGTAAGGTTTAAGGTTTGTTGAGTGCGTGACTAACCAATTGATTTTTTTAATTTTAATTTTTTTTGGGATTGACTTTGGCATCAACGATCTATGATGTTTGGCATCAGTTCTACAATATAAGTTTACTCTTTTAGTAGAATTGGTACATCGATATAGTATTGAAGGAGACGTAATAGTGAGGTCACAAGTTCAAATAATGAAATTCCTGTTGTGTTTGGTGTGAAGTTTGTTTAGCATTTGGTTTGTGTTGGGTCCATGTGGGTTTTCGCGTGAATGAGAGTGTTAAGACATTTATGCTATAGTGGGTCTACTACTATAATTTCAGATTTTTTGTATAATTGATTGCTCGACAAGACATGGAGATAGCAAGATGGAAAAATAATCTGGGTTACTTTGTTCTGTATAATAGTTTGGCCGATTTTGGGATTGAGGAATGATGTGGACTTTCCAATAGCGAACTCAAATTGTCGGTGGCTCCTGCAGCGATTTTGTTGAGGTTGTGGTTTTGGATAGAGGCTCAGTGGCCTGATATTCCATAGGATGCTAATGCTTTCGTGCATGGTATGGTTTTAATTAGAGAAATGAGCAGAAGAAGACCAAAAATAGGAGTAGGACTTGTTTCTGTACAAAGTGTGCTAGGTGGTGGTTTTCAACTGTGAGTCTTTGATCAAACCGAGTCTCCGAGATTGAGAATGTAGGAGAATGCGTTGTTCTTGGACTCGCTAGAACTCTTCAAGTCCTGAGTCCCTGTTTTATGGTGGTTTTCCTCCCTCGCAGCTGGTTGGGAAGTTTCTTTGGTCCTTGCTGTGTGAGGTGATGTAACTGAAGGAGGTAGTCTTATTTTTGTTTTGTGTTATGTGCAGATGTGGCGAAAGATCTATGAAGGGAGGAGTCGCTGATTTCGGCGCTGCAATGGTGGAAGTGAAGAGTTGACGAAGGATGATGGTTTGTTCGATGGCAGCTGGTACGGGGGCCTGCAGGTGTTCGGCTGTCATGGCAGGTTGATTGTTGTCAGTCTGGTTGATATGTGGGTGGACTGTAATGCACTGTTATCTGATTGTGTTGGTTGATCTGGTATCTTCTGTTTGGATGTCTTTTTTAATTAACTGGATTATCAGAAAAGAATAAGAAAATAATGGAAACAACCTTGAACGATGTTTGTCTTGATTCTAATTGTGATTACAATGGCACTCATCTTTTTGCATGGTCATCTAATCATAACATCTATCCATATACATAAACCGTAGTTTTCACAACCTGATCTGAACTAAGTTTTTTATGTGATCTCATGTTTTGTATAATCAAGGGAATTGCAAATCTGAACTGGTACATGTTTTAATTTTGTCAACTAGCTCACAAAGTGTAAAAGTGCACTGCATGCTATAGCCATGATTATGCTTCTCTTCTACTTTACTCCATACAGTAAACAAAGCTCAACAGTGAGTAGCACTGGAATAATTGCTTTTCTTCCCTTTGAAACTAAGCTTCTTGGCTTGGGAGAATTGGCCTTTGAGCATCAAGAGTCTGCCCAGCACATTGCTAGTATGAATTGAGAACTCATCACGCTCATGGCATATAGTTTGAAGGTAATCAACAAATTGTTTGTTTTTGGTGCGAAAGTGCTTTCAAGGAGATGACATCCAAGAGTTCCATCTGCATTGCTTTCCTTCTTTTCTCCCTCTCAAACTATACCTTGGGTGCTCGAGTTAAGTCAAGGGCCGCAAGTAAACCATGCAGGCAAATGGTGTTCTACTTCCATGACATCTTATAAAATGGACAGAATGCGAAGAACGCGACTTCAGCAATAGTTGGGGCACCAGTATGGGGAAACAGAACCATTTTGGCAAATTTCGACAACTTCTGCGACTTGATAATATTTTGATGATCCGATCACACTTGATTACAATCTACACTCGACTCCTGTTGGAAGAGCACAAGGCTTCTATTTGTATGACAAGAAAGATGCATTCACCGCCTGGTTAGTATTCTCATTTGTTTTCTACTCCACAGAGCATGTCGGGAGCATTAACTTTGCAGGCGCTGATCCGTTGATGAACAAGACAAGGGACATTTCAGTAATTGGTGGAACAGGAGATTTCTTCATGTCTAGAGGTATTGCTACTATCATGACTGATGCATTTGAAGGATTGGTGTATTTCCGTCTGCGTGTCGATTTCAAGCTTTATGAATGTTGGGTATGAAGCAGAGATCGTTTGGAGAAAATCATATAATAAACGAGGTTCAGTGTTTCTTGGCCTATGCATCCCTGATTTTGCCAGACACTGATGTTTAAATTGTGAGGCAGGAGATGTATGATATAATGATCCGATATGTATCATCATCGCTGTATTAACCTAGACTGGCTTGGTGGAGGGGTTGTTTTTCCTCTGTATTTGTATGTCAATTTGGATTCGATTTCAGGGCAGTCCTCTAGTGCTTTTGTCAACAAAAATTTGTGCAGATAAATGACAACGAATAACACTTACACAATGAACCAACCTGGGTTGGTCTAGTGGTGTTCGACTCAACCTTCATCTTAAAGGTCTTTGGCCACGCCCGTTGATTTCGATCAAAGTTTTATCCGATGCTGATGTAAAACTAATGCAATAGAACTGTTTACCCAATGAAAATATTAAGAGTATCCCCATGATCTACACCTCCTCATACATTCCTGAACTTTGATTAAGAGGAATAAATTAATGCTCCCTCCGTTTCAAATAAATTACAATAACACATATTTCGAGATTTAATTTAGTACGATCAAACGTCGTTTTTTTATAAAATTGTTGTGAGACGTTAATGATAGATTAAGTTGTGAATTTTAATCTCAAGCTAATTTAAGATTTTTCTGATATCATTAAGAATAAAAACGAAACGTTTGGAAGTGCTTGTCATCGTAATTTATTTGGATCGAAAAAAATAACACTTAATAAAATTCATAATTAATGCATTATTAATCAAATATCAAACGTTTTTGCCAAAAAATACATCTTTGGATCCGCGAATAATTTCTCATTCGCGCAATTATGCTAGGTTTCAAAGCAAAACAAGCACTTGTGCAAAACAAATTGGAGGGAATTTAACAAGGTGAAATCTAAATGCATTATTCCCTATACTTATATAGGACATAAACATAAAGGTTTAACCAATATGTTCTAGTGACATATAAACGATTGAAATTGAAACAACACAATTAAAAAATTAAAATTAAAATGATATATTTTAATCTTAACTACTCCTTCCGTTTCAATCTAATTACAACATATACGTACTTTACACTATTATATATACATGAATGCAAATCTCCTTTTCATATCAAATATTGTCTCGTAACATGTATTAGATTGAAGTATATGACTTACATAATCATTAATGTTCATGATAAATTTATAAAAATTATATTTAATCATCATTGCATGTGTATCAAATTTTGCATCGATATACGAGTCATGTCAAACGATTACACTTAAATTAAGACCAATGGAATAATATTTATTTTTAAAATAAATTATTATTTGATCACTTTTTTTCATCTTATTTATCATTTGATCACATCTTTTTTTTAATTATCAATCAATTACTTAAAATCTAAAAATCCAATCAATCATTTTGTTCATATAACTAAAAAAATAAATATATAAATTTCAATCAAATTATAATAATTACAAATATTTTCAATATCCTATCCAATAAGTGGACAAATACGTCTGTTCTCGAAATCTAGGATACGTCGTCTAAGCCAATAATATATCCTCGCAGCTGACAATACACCCATCGTCAACAGTGGGCCGCCGGAGCCCGATAGTACGCTGTCAGAGTGCGACCCATCAACCCATTGACAGCGCGACCCATCCACCGCCGCACAAACCCATCCACCACACAAACCACCAACAATCGTTGTCGTCGTCGCAGTCGCCGAAGGAGGAGGCGAGGGGGCGACGTATAGGGTGGCGTTGAGGAAGACGTTCGGGGAATCGTCGAAGGAAGCGGCGAGGGGGGCGACGTATAGGGAGGCGGCGCGGAGGGAGAGAGGATGACGGCGACGGGGATGTTGGAGATTTGGTGGGATGAGGAAATTAGGATTTGGTATATTTATATAAGTAGGAATGGATAAGAAAGGAAGAGTATATTTAATTTTTTTTAAAATAAAATATAAAAATGAGACTAATTACCATTGATGCATCATACTCCATTTTTCCTTTCCAAACCAACCAGCAGGGTACTGGTCTTTGACGGAGGTCTCCGGCGTCTGCTGGGAAGATTACGATTGCGTCTATCACCGTCTTCATCTGAACAATTCACAACTGAATCCCTCGTCGGCGATGACTACAACAAGGTATCATTCCTCACCAGCTCTATCCCCCTTTTGTGTTTGCCGGAACCGGTTATCTGCGGCCCGTCTAGCCCCAGGTCGGTTCGTTCTAATTCGCAGCAGCATTGGCTCGCTGCAATTGATTACTGTGGATGTTGGATTTCGGTGTGGTAGGTTTTGGTTCCATTTGCTTGGCAGGTCGACACTGTCACTCCGATAGCTTAATTGGCTCGCTCGGAACGGTTAATGTGAAGCAGGCATAGTGGTCGGAGTAAGATAGACTTCCCGGGAATGGTTACTGTAGATGCTGTGCTTCGGGCACTACTGTGGCTTTGCGGTGTATGCGTTAGGTGGCTTTGAGCATAACATCGTGGATATCAATATGCCGGATAGGTTGGAGTCTATGTACTCCCTCCCTCCCACAATTGTTGCAACAGATTGATCTGGAACGCATGTCGACGTAAAGTTTGACCTCCATATAACGACGATCAAACATAGTTTTTTGTAAATTTATCGTGAAACATCAATCATTGTGTAACTTACGTACTTCAACCTAATACATATTGCGGGACAATCAGACGTGATTTGATATGAAAACGAGATTTATATTCATGCGTATAGAAAAGTGCAAAATGCGTATGTGTTGCAAAAATTGTGTGACGGAGGTAATATATAGCATATATAATGTCAGTTGCAACCAAGGTCTCCCATAATGTAATGTATGCATTGATATGATGCAGCAACGGATATATGATCATTTGTAGATATGTTTTGTAGTATGAAAAGGGTGCAGATATCCTGCACAAGGTGAATTGGTAACTATGCGTTGATTGATGGATTCTTTTCAGGTCAAGTAGAGACAATTGACTGGTTCCCTAGGGTTTAGGGAGGTAAAATGAGTGACGATAGAGAGGATTCACCTGATTGGTTGCGTAACTTTCAGGTATGCTTGTGTCATCCTCTGTGCATTCTCCCCTTTCTTTGTTTGATGTTATTGCTAGTTGGCTGAACTTGGACAAGGTCACTGTTTTCATTTGAATGTTAAATTTTGGCTTTGGAGTTCTACCCGAAGATCGGTCCCTCCCTTGTGGTCTGCTTCTACCGTGTTCTTCTATGCACCTAATCTGGACATTCGAATGGACTTGGTGGGAAGATAGGTTGATATGTTTCATGAAATATAGTTTGGTTGGAAATTGAGGATTTTCGTATTCCCTAGTTTTGTCTAATTGTCAGATTCCTGTTTGGTGGATAGAGAGCAAACTCATGATCAGGATATGGTTGACTGAACAGGTACCTAGTCATTCACCCAGGTACTTGTCATTGGATTCTGACTCCTCCCATGAAGAACATGTCGTAAGTGATGATAGCACTGGTATTCAAGGAAATACTACAATTGTTGATGAAGACGAAGAAGAAGTTCTGAGCAAGACTGCTGCAGAATCTGCAAGCTTCAAGCAATTAGCTAGAGTCTCTCCAAAACGTAGGCAGGAAGTGGAAGATCAAACACCTAACAAAAGGAGGAAAACATCCACCGACAAAAAAGCAGGTGAAGCAAGAAAATGCAACTGCATTTAATGCGGATAATGGATATATTCGATGGGAGTCAAGCTCTTGAAAATCAGTCTTCGATCATCCCTGACTACTTGCCAGTTGTAGAATGACTGAATGACCTGTTTACAATTTTTTCTTTGTTTATGAATGTTTCAGAGAAAGACAGAGGCGCTAAAGGTGCAGGAAAATCATCAGACAAGAAGGTCTGTTGTCCTATCTGATACAATACCCTCTAGATTACTAGCCTGTTCAGGCGCTTAATTTAATCTCTTGACATGCTAGCTTATTAACCAATTTTCTGTGAAGTGGTCTATGGTTTACTTACATCATTTCGCAAAGCGGGTACCTAATTATCTCAAATCAATTAGCATCTTTTACAACTTCGAGGTCATGCCTTGGGCGACCTCATTTGTGTGTAATTACTACAGAGGCATGCATTTCTAATGATGCATATGTTATTTTCTTGCATAACTTCTTTGAAACGGGCCTTGTTCTGTTTTAACAGGAAAAAACTCATTTGGTATGGGCGCTATCATCAGATTCTGAATCTGATTCGGAAATGCGTGTGAAAGATGAAAAAGAAGAAGTAGAAGATATATCTGTGCATGAATCATTTGAGTATCAAGTGGAAGAGAAAAAAGAGAAAAATGATGCAGATCTCCAGAACAGCAGTGTAAAGCATACACCCAGTGTCACAGCAGCGGGAAAATCTCCAAATAAACGACTTAAGCAGCCAGATCGTTTGCCTCTGGAAAAGAAGAATGTAAAGAAGCAACAAGGAAAAGAAGAGAAGATTTCCCACAATCATGTGAAAGGTATAAGAGATCAGGGTGCCGACTGGAACAATCCCTAAACAGAAGGGGATAGGAGAACTAGGAGGAAGAAGCTAGCAAGGACATGAGAATAAAAATAATTTAAAAAATAAAAGCAGGGTTTCGTGCCATTGGTACAAACCTGTGTGTGTGAAACGGTTCAGTCTTGGTTTTTCTGTGGTGATGACATGATTTGATTCTAAGAAATTCGGAAACGTCATTCTATTCTAAGAATCTGTAGACTTGTGGGTTAAGGCTTTGTACTTATCTATCGTTAAATGATTCAGGGGAAGTGGAAGGTGATAATAAAGACGTAGAAGGGGAAGGAAAATCCGAAAAACATTTTGAGCATCACGTGAGGAACTTCCACACTCTAGAAAGAACTTCTGTAGTTTTCTCTTCACTAATGTTTGTCCCTGCTGTTTTAAACTTTCAGGTGTCCTCAGCTCTGCCTTTGATGTTGCCCGAAAAGGTCAACCGGTCCAAGGCAATTTCTTAAAATTCTGAATTAATATCTTTTACAGTTCCTGCTATTCGAAAAATATTCTGTTACAGATTCAGGGTTAAATGTTTTTTGTTTCTGGGACCCACTGCTCTTATGGGATTGAGAATGCAACGAGTTCCTATATGCAAAAGGATAGTCTTGCTCTTGTTTCAGTCAGAATAAGAACTTTGCTTGCATATGCATAGTACATTTTGACCATTTAATTCTGAGTTGCATGTTATTTTGCTCTTCTTTTTCAGGCTCTTGTTGAGTGTGAAGGCGAATCAATTGACTTGAGTGGGGATGTTGGTGCTGTTGGCCGAGTAATCATTTCAGATACTCCATCCAGAGGCCATGAAATGCTGTTGGATCTGAAAGGTATATCTGCCTCTTATAAAGAGTTATAATTCGAGTTTTAGGCTTTGAAATTTGATTCTGCGGGGGCCTGCTTGGTTCCTGTGATGCAAGTTTGTTTTTAATTCGATTTTGTAACACTGGTTTCTTGGGTCTCATCGTCTCCGATATATGAATAATTTAGGAGCTTGGGTCTGCTAACTCTTATTTTTATCCCTTTCATTTATCTTTCAGGGACCATATACAAGACCACTATAGTTCCTTCCAGGACGTTTTGTGTTGTATGTGAATTTTCTCTGTCTAGGATCATACAGTTTGACATTTATGCTCATCATATCAACTTGATGTTATCATATATGACTTAGCTGAGACAAACTTTGCTACAGGTTAGCGTGGGTCAATCAGAAGCAAAGGTACGTTCTGCAGTTAATTATGTCCTTTAGAAGTTTCTACTTGCCTTCCCTTCGAGTTCCCGAGCTTGACATATCTGTGATATGGCCTTGTATTATTTATAATTTGAGTTTTAATCTGTTAAGCAGATAGAGGCAATCATGAATGATTTTATTCAGCTGATACCACAATCAAATGTCTATGATGCAGAGACTATGGTTGAAGGTTCGGTTTTAGTTTGAACCTCAGGTTCATTTACTTTTGCGTGCTGATAAGAAGTGAAATCCCAAGTATATCAGATAACACTCATCTTTGTCGATTAATATTGATGGTAATATTAGGAACGCTAGATGGATTCTCCTTCGACTCTGAGGATGAAGCTGACAAAATTCCTAAAGCTACAACTGATCAGGGTGATCAGAACGAGGGTGCTGAGGAGCAGACCGATAAGAAAACCAAAAGAAAAGCAGAGAAAAAATCGGTGAGCAAGCAGCTCTTCTTGCTCTTTCACAGTCACGACCTACACCGATGTCAGAAGCCCTTATTTTCGGAACTGGTCTTAAGTCTTAACTAGTTCTGTTGATCTGGTGCAGGGTCCTGGATCAAAGCAGGGTAAACAAACCGCAACAGCAAAGCAGCCAAGGAAAAGGAAGCCTCAAGCCGTGAAGAAAGGCAGGGCAAAAAAGTGAGACATGTTTGGGACGTGGCACTCAAGTGAACATTATACGAGTTGTGTTTTCTTGTAGCCGGGTTATGTGGAAAATCTAGGTATAAACTGTATTTAGAAGATGATTTCAGCTGTATAATTTTTTTCTCCATTCGCTTGTTGTTTCTGCCCCAATTACCTGTTGTTTGGGAGTTGGGACATGGCGCTCATCTTTCCCATGACCAAGGTCTTCCTGGTGCCCACAAGCCCAGGAAGTGGTCTCTTTCGTGCCTCCTACTCGCATAGGTCCTTCCTCGACCAAGGTATGCCTCCAAGCCTGGGCTACACTACCAACAAGTCCCTCTCCCGGGACACGCTCCTGATTAAGGATGTCAATTGGTTCAGTAATTAAGAATGTCAATTGATTCGGTTTTGATTAATTATTCCGTTTTTATTCTTCAAATCAAAGTCGAATTGATTAAAAATAACAAGATCGAGTCTCGTGTTTGATATCATTAGAAATAGAAGTGGATTCAAAATTGACTAAAAATAAATCAGAAATAATTCTCCATTGGACTTTTAGTTTAGTTTTCTTTTCAAAAATTATACTTTCGAAATTTTACCGAAATAGTTCAATATTTTATGAAAAGCAAGAAACATTATTATTACTATTATTATTATTATTATTATTATTATTATTATTATTATTATTATTATTATTATTATTATTATTAT